>JAMKCH010004364.1:0-36310 GCA_023653785.1 Ophioderma brevispina | reverse complement strand
TAACATGTTTTCACAGTACTCTCCTGTGCAAGATTCTCCTGAATCTGCACATCCACAACAATTTCATATGAACATGTTACGCAAGCAAAAAGTGGGATGAACAGCTGTATTGTAATACATGTGTGCA
This sequence comes from Ophioderma brevispina, assembly GCA_023653785.1. Taxonomy (NCBI): domain Eukaryota; kingdom Metazoa; phylum Echinodermata; class Ophiuroidea; order Amphilepidida; family Ophiodermatidae; genus Ophioderma; species Ophioderma brevispina. Next base: position 36,183 of record JAMKCH010004364.1, on the reverse strand, counting down.
TCGCGTGTCTGAAACTATTGCACAGCATGTACACATACATGTAGCATCTGTGGGTTCATCATGGATCAACATTTCGAATATACTACAGGAATAGGGAGCATTGTTGAAATCTTCTAATAACAAAAATTATACCAGAAATTTTTATTTTATACCTTTGAGCGCCTGCTAGTGGTATCCTGGTAACCAGTACTACCTGTCCCAGGCCCGAGTTGTTGGTGGCTAAACCATCACCCCATCGGGTTTCTAAGGAAATCCGATGAGGAGAGTAGCTGGTTACCCTGGTAGAATGGAAAAGAAGATCTACCTACAAGGGCATCAGCTCTGGAGAGCTAATGGTGGCCATCCAGCACATGCTGCCTTGCATGGCTTTTGGGGTTGCCCAAAAGCTAGGCCCACCACTGAAAACTGTGGATTGGCATCAGGAAGGGCATCCGGTCAATTATCTTTTGTCCAATAAATCCTCACACAGCACTATTGCTGAGTGTGAGGTTAATCCGGCCACCGGGACAAAACCGGTTTTAAAACTTTGGTTTAACTAAAAACTTTATACCACAAATATAATCGTTAAAATGGTCCGGGAAATGTGACACATTATCTAGCATTGTAATATAGCATGTTAAAGGGACAAGCAGCGATTTACTAATCCCAAACATCAAAAAAATCATCAAAATTCATATTTTTGTATTTTTGTTACTGGCATGGATGTGCAAACATAACCTGCAAGTGGTTGGCCTGAAATCCTTGTATTAAAGACAAGGCAGTACTTTTAACCCGATTCTGTAATTTCTATACGTGTGTATCAAAATTCCGACTTGAGATCAAAAAAGCCTTTCCCGGTGAATATCCCAGATTTCAAGTGTGATATTGTGCACCATGTTCAATACAGTTTGACCTCAAACACAAATATTATTGATCTTTGTTTATTCTGTACAGGTGTAAACAACAATCAGCTGTTTGGTGTAGATTTTTTGAGATGCCATGCATCGCTGCATGGCTATTTGCGGAAGACGGTATGACAAATTTCCTCATTTTTGTCACTATTTGGTGGTTTGTTTCTACATTAAAGCATTTATATGGAGTTGTACACACTTATCCCTGATTTATAAGCTAAAAAAATGCATTTCCACATTTTTTTATTCTCTCGCATTATCGCTGCTAATCCCTTTAAGTTTAAGTGGATTTGAGGTTTAAATCAACTATTGCATTGAGGGACAACTCAATTTCCAGCTAAGGACAAGCAAGTCAGCTGTAATCCTACAGTGCTGTTGAATTGTCGTCTTTCAAAAGCACATCATTTTGCAAAGGTGTCTATTAGTCTTCGATAGAGAGTACAAAGTACCACCGGGTATGGTGAATTCAAAAAGCCTATCAGGCAGATTTATAATGTATTTATACCACAGTTATATGTTAACTACATTCAAATTTAGAATAATAATAATAATAATTAGAGAATAAAAGATAGGATTTGTTGTTTTGCCTATCTAATATCGTGTCATATTGGATGGGCAGTCCAATAGACCAGTTAACAGCAATGTTTGTAAACATGTTAGGTGCCTGGTATCTTGAAATAGGTCGGCCTGACTGTTACATACTGGGCAATTTACTACGATAAAAATATTGGACTGCCCATCCAATATGACACGATATTAGATAGGCAAAACAACAAATCCTATCTTTTATTCTCATTCTTATTTAGTTTTGGTTGTTTTAATCACCAAAAATATTTATTTCAATAATATTAGTTAAAAGGGCAAAAATATTCCCCCGCTGTCAAAAATGAACCAACCCGTACTAGCTGCGTGCACTGCGTAACCTTATACACGCGCGCGTAAACACTTGTGCGACGACGCACTATCTAATATCGTCTCATATAAGATAGGCAACAACCAATGATATTGCGTGTTTGTTTACTAAACCCCGCCCACTGAATAAGAATATGCATTATAAGGTGTTCTTATACAGGTGGGGCTTGTAGTATTTTCGCAAGTTTTGATAGGTCCATAAAAAACCCATAACACTTACCTCATAATTGCTAGTAATTGACAATAGCAATTGTTAAGGGTTTCCAAATTCATAAGTGTGTCAGAAAAAAGTGTGTCAGATGGGTCAGGTTACAGAACTCCCTGAATTAGGTACTTAGTCCACAAGTATAAACAAAACAAATGGTACACAAAAACATAGAAGAAACAGACAATGAAACAAACTTACATCCAGATGACCTGCCTTCAATGCCTTCCAGCACAGTTCCTGGTGCAAAGCAGTAAGCAGCCTCATCCATCGGTGCTAGCACTTTATCCCCTGGTACTATTGGGTGACGCATGGCATTGTTGAATGGGATAATGTCATACACCGCTGTTTCTTGAAGTCTGTGCTGAGACTTGCCCCCTTTGGGATCAATGTCAAATTCTATTAGATAGCATCGGTTGGTGGTAACCTGAAGAATAAAATGGCAAATTAAGGGTGGTTAGTATTCAACACTATCTAGTCTCAGGTGGTGGCGGCCAAGAATCTCAAATTTAAGCAGCGTCATTCGTTTACCACACAAACTCAAAATATTGATGAAAAGTACCAAATTTTTTATGTTATCAAGCAATATTTTCTTATTTCAAACCATTGTAGCTGAAGAATCAACTCCACTCTAAAAATGATTCTTTTTTGACATTTACATATTTGAATAACAGATGAGAACGAGGTCATTAATGGGCTATGGGAACAACCATTACTGGGCCACATCAAAGGACCACAGGACCCAAATTGGTTTGTGGTTAGCAGTCTGTATTGCTGTAATTTATTTTGATTCATTTGGGTGAGTTGCTATATTGAGTGAGGCTTGGCCACTATTATCTGCTAGTCTCATGCTTTTATAGGGGGTGATTGGTTTTTGCCATAAAAATCCTGACACAATGAAAATCCTGAAATACAGCATGAAATTGGGTTAAAGTACAAAAATATTGTGGTCCTTGGACCGTTTGTGTCGCCTACTGTCACGGTTTGTAAACGATAGGCCTCATATGACCTTTGACCTTGATATGAGACCTTTGACCTCATCAACAAATGAGGGTTTGCATGTATATCCACAAACTAAGTTTGGTTCCAATTGAACTTTAACTTTTCAATTCAGGTCAATTTTAAATTTTGAGCTTATCTTACAACTTGACCTCATAGGACCTTTGACCTTGTTTGACCTCATCAACAAATGCGGGACCCCACGTTGCACCTATGACTCAAGTTTGGTTTAAATCCATTGAAGTATACGGATATTAGAGGCAAACGTTAACCCTTTTTAACAACAACAACAACAACAACAACAGACTACATCAACAATAGACAACAACAGCAACAGTGGACAAAAGTGGTTCCGCACATGTAATCATTTCTTACTGACTACTGTGGAAAGAATAACGCATCACTTATCAGTGCATGCATCCAGTGCATTTGGCAAATAGTTATAGTCGGGGACAGAATAAGGCAACCAATTGCGTGTCTGACGTAATTTGATGGTACAAAACAAATGTCGACCGTGATGAATATTCTGTGAACATTTAAAGCTTATTGAAACAGAAAGTTTACTTACGTGAATTATTGTGTCCGTGCGATGCAACCTGACTCAAATAGGGCATGTTTTGATATTTTAAATCATATTTTTGTTCGAACATGCCCCGCCCATACTACACATTCAAACCAATCACAGTCCGCAAAAAAAAAAAAAAAAAAAATTTGAGCTTATCTTACAACTTGACCTCATAGGACCTTTGACCTTGTTTGACCTCATCAACAAATGCGGGACCCCACGTTGCACCTATGACTCAAGTTTGGTTTAAATCCATTGAAGTATACGGATATTAGAGGCAAACGTTAACCCTTTTTAACAACAACAACAACAACAGACTACATCAACAATAGACAACAACAGCAACAGTGGACAAAGTAGTTCCTTTGTATCTTCCTCCCTTAAGGCAGGCGACACAAAAATGGAGCTGAAAAATAAAATTGCCGAAATTTGCCTTAAAAAATTCCAAAAATCAGGAATCACAGTCCTGTTTGAGGATACTGTAGCAAATCAGTAACTGAAATGACAGCATAATTAGAAAACAAATGTAATACACAATGTAAAGATTTTTTTTACGACATGTAATCATTTCTTACTGACTACTGTGGAAAGAATAACGCATCACTTATCCATGCATGCATCCGTGCATTTGGCAAATAGTTATAGTCGGGGACAGAATAAGTCAACCAATTGCGCGTCTGACTAATTTGATGGTACAAAACAAATGTCGACCGTGATGATATTCTGTAACATTAAAGCCTATTCCAACAGAAAGTTCACGTACGTGAATTATTGTGTCCGGCGATGTCAACCCTGACTCCACATAGGCATGTTTTTGATATTTTAAAAAATCATATTTTTGTTCGAACATGCCCCTCCCATACACACATTCAGAACCATCACATTTCCGCGCCGCACCGATTGACAAACCTTGACTACGCGCAATTGTTGGCTAATTCTGTCACTGATATAGGGTCTGCTGTCTGCTTCCTTCAAAACTTCAACCACCAGTTGTCATACCCATGTCCTCTTTGTTGAAACTGGTTTCTGTTGTCTAAACAATTAAACATGAAAAAAACCATCAGTCAACCAATGGTTTTTATGATTAGGCACTCACCCTCTTTCCATTCCAAATAAACAATACAGAAATAAACTTTTTTTTCAAGTTATACAAATAACTGAAATGAATCCTTATAAAGAACCTATCTGGGAAAGTGTGTTAATTTTTTTTCTGCAAATCATTTGGGTAATGGTTCAAGTCCTGAAAGGTTTTATGTTTGTCTTTGAACAAAGCCAGCCTGCAGAAATTTCAAAAGATATTTTATCACTGCTTAATCAATTCAAATATTGTTTGAGTCTCACATCATGTTACACAAACAATCATCCCCAATTTTACATTTCTTTTTATCAGTGCAGCCAAACCAGTGATGCATTGTGAGGAATCAAAGAGCCCTTAGCAGTAGCACCAATTGGCCAATTTGGTCAAGACCATACGTATAATCTTAATTTCGTAATATATGCAGGGGTGTTTCCAAACGGTGACCTCCATCCCTCTTTCTATCTACACAATTAATAATTCGTAAAACCTTAACGGCATAACCACACAGTTTAGGACTTAATTATTGGTTTCCTATTCATATGTAATAAAAAGGGGGTCCCCTTACAGACACACCATATGCAATCACGTTAGAACATTGGAAAGCACTCAAGAGTTTTAAGAATTTACCTTGAAAATGTAAATTAATTCAACATCGTTTTTAGATGTCAAATCAATTTACATTTGGACGTAAATTTCTAAAAGTTTTTACCTGCTTTTGACGTGCCAATGTCATTTCGACGTGCCTCTAAATGACAATGCCCGCTGGGTGTCTCTATTTGGACATAACACTACCACTTTCAAAGAATGAGAATCATGACAGCTACCCTAACCGATAAGCGGTCTGACTTCCACTTCTTACTAGTTGCCTGATGGATGCATTCTACAGCTGACAGTAATACTTTGTATGTCAAAGGTCATAAAAGTGGGGGAACATACCACATGATGTTCTAGCATTACTTACTTAAATTGTACCTATTTCCCAACCTATTAGATTAATAAGAAAGGTTTACCTGTTCTTTGACAGTTCCTGGGCAATATAATCCATCACGGTCTCTTCTAGCTAGTACCCGCATACCTTGTAAGAGTGTACCCCCTGCAATGCCGAACTCTTTCTTATCAGACTTCATCACCTGTCTCTGTAACAGCCGTGGTTGCAAACGGTAGGTTTCCCAAGCTGTATTAGGATATCTTAGGATGGAATCTTGAGTCTGTAGAACAGTTGTTTGAATCACTGGATCTGTAATAAGCACTTCTTGTGTATGCACATTTGGGACTGGACTATTGTCCAAAGAGGTTCTGACAATGCAAAGTTTAACAGGAACTTCTTTCTCTTCAAGAACAGTTGTTTTAGGTATGACTTCTGAGTGTGGGATGGACACCTGGAATACGTCAGTTAAATGAAGAGGTTTGCACCAAAACTGGTGGGTTTATTTCCTTTGTTTCTGGAACTGAAAGTAAAAGGTCGAGGTGTACACGTATCGGAGGTGGTTGTGGTGGGATCTTCGTTGATGGCCTTGGGTTGTTCTGAATGTTGTGGTCTACTTGAACTACAGCTTTCACATGCTCCACCTGACCTCTCTGAGAAACACTGATAAGATTGAAAAAGAACCTGCAGATGCGATGCCAAGACTCTGTAGAAAGTCAAAAGAGGGTGTGTCTGTACTGGATAACGGGAGATAAATACCAATGCACTGGTCTACCACGCCCAGCAAGGGAACATGCTGAAGTATCACTTCTGGTGGCTGATCCGGAACCATCAGTAACAAGATACACAGATTTCACAATTGGGATCCCAAAGCAGCTCAAAAGGCATCCAGAGTGTTTGTGCCTGTTTAAATTTCAAACTTGATCCCATTTCTCCTGCAACAGTCACAGTCTGGGGAGTGCATTTCACCATCTGATCTGCCCAGGGTGTAATGGTAGAAGAAATTCCATCATGTTGAAGTGGTTTGTCTTTGTGCTGAAGGCACGGAGATAAAAGACCCTCCAGACAACTGTTCTGTAAACAACCGTCATGAAGGGGTAATGCTACCGGAGTGTCCACCAGGAAGGTGATAGTCTTTTCCACAAGGTCCCCAAACATGGTGGGAGTCCCTTTGGCTTTAATAATGGCATTGAAGTCATTTTATCTGAGGGGAAATAAATACAATGTTAAAATAAACAAATTAGTGAGGAAAAACATTGACCTGAGAAGAATTTGGTGAAAAAAGAGGTCTGGTCAGGTCAGGTTTTCTTTGAGGGCCTGCTACTGGTATCATGGCAACCAGCATACCTGTCCAAGGGCCAGGTTGTCGGCAGCTAAACCGTCACCCATCAGGTTTCTAAGGATGAGGAGGGTAGCTGGTTACCCTGTTTTTGTGAATTTAAAAAGAAGATCTACCTCAAGGGCGTAAGCTCTGGGAAAGCTAATGGCGGCCTTCCAGTATATTGATGTCAAGAGGGATCCAGTCAATTATTTTTGCTCAAATCCTCACACAGCAGTGTTGCTGGAAATATGAAGTGAATACGGACACCCCCATTAGCACATGTTAAAAATAACCTGTAAAAATAACAGGGATTTGACTGGCCAGCTGGGACTCACACTGCAGAACGTAAAATAACGCACCAATTACTTAATCATCATATCAGTAAACTTAATACATGGACCTTACAGAGATTCAAACCAGGGCCTTTTAATATTATAATCCTAAACCTTCAACTACACTACATGACTTTTACTGATAGCAGATGCTAAAATTAAAATATATAGGTGTGTACTATACTACTTTTTTCAAATTAAACTAAATATATTACAAAAAGGAGGAATTTGCGTTCTACAGGAGTTTTTAAAAACTATTTTTAAAAATGATAAGGAAAATAAGATTTGCATTGTTAATGATGTTACTTACGACGTTATTAACACATTTTAAGGTAAAACGATTTTCATAGTTCATATTATTAAATTAAACAGTAAGTTACAAGTATATTTTATAGCCACTGTTATTTACATTTTTTCTGCTTCCAATTGTAATTTATGTAGGTAAGGTAATAAAGAGTGAAGAGTATTGAATTAAGGGGGGTTTCTATAATTAAAAGGAAAGTTTGGTAAAATAGGAACATTTTTAACAGTGCATAGTTAGTGAGACTGTGGTTTATATGAAGTCGTGGGATTTCAATGATAAAGAATCACACTATTAGACACTTTAGTAGGTCCCAGAGAACAAGAAAAGTTTTGAAGGAGAATTCCTCAGGGGTGGCAAATGGCGGCCACTTGATTCAAATGGCTGCATTTTGGTTATATTTTCAAATCATAACTCGCGTTGTGAATGTGCTAGGAAGTAGTTTTAGTGCCGAAAACTCGGATGTTGACCCACCCACTAGTCTGGAAAGGATAAAGCTTGATTAGAAAATGAACATTAGGATGCAGCCATTGTTTTTCAAAATGACTGCCAATTACCATATTTATTGTAACATTTTTCATCAGTAATTTTAGTGATTAGTTTCATACAAATTTTAATTTTGTGGCCAGTCTCCATTTAACTAGTCATGGTGTAAATAAGATGTTTTGGATTTGTTGACGTAAATAGTAATTCTTCCAATCCATCTGATAATTTGTATTTCAAAATGGCGCCATTTTGACACTGTAAGTCATTTTTATTTTTTTTTGTATAACTTTATTCAATATAAATTATTCATAGGGCATTTATGCTAAACCTGAATGCTATGGTGCATTTTGCCTCCACGAGTCAGTGATATTAAACACGGTCAGGCAGGGATTTTTACTCGTCATCTAAGTACCAGTGTAGAAGTTTTTATAGTCCGCCGGACTCATAGTCCACCTTCAACTGTAAAGGAATCGGAAATTGGTTCTGTTGACTCTTCACGCATTAGTCATTGTCCTCTATGGAGCCGGATTATATCTCCTTTTACGCCCGGTTTTGGTAAAAGTCATGGCGCCACAGACAACAACGGAATAAAGGTTGTAGGTGGAGTCAGATGACTAATCTGCTGCCACAAGTTAAACGCCAGTGCTTTTAATCACATGTCAGATTAATGCTTTGGCACTGAATCCAGTGATGTCACTGACGTGGAGAAAAATAAATGCACTACACTATCCTTGAAGTTTGTACATTGTAGTGGAATGGGCCAATGGAGATGATTACTCTATTACTAAACATTCGATTAAACTATGTTAAAGAAGAACATGTGGCACTATAATCCATTTGCATGAGGTATATCAACAGAAATGAGATGAAGGCCTAGTAGATGCTGACGTTAAACAAGTCAGTGAGCACATATTTACACGTCTTTTAAAAGTGCACTGCAGGTTTGTTTAAGAGTCCCACAGTCACATATTGTGTAAATTCTTGTTTTATCACAGTGTGTCTTTAAAGGTTTCTATCACTGTAGCAGCATCAAATGTATGATTGCACTGTTAAAAATGAGCATAAAAACATTTTTGTGTACAGTTATTTTGCACATTGTGAGTCCCAAACTGCCCTGTTTTTAAACCTATTTTTTGTTTTACGGTCATCGTAACAGTGTGGGAGTGGTTAGGTCCACTCTTTCGGCATTTTGCATTAAGACTAGTGAGCATACAAAAAGGGTCTGTACAGAATAGGTCCGTCTTTCCACATTGCACCAATATTTTGCACATCAAGCTCAACACAATCACCACTTCCCAAATGAATTAATGCACAGGGGAAGGAAGGAAGATGTCATCACTGGCTTAAATTTGCTATTCACCAATCCTACCCATCCGTGTAATCGTAATTGGGCTGGGGTAACTTCGGAATTGGTACACTCTCATTGTACAAAATATTGAGTGGTAGTGGGCGCTCGCATGATATTGGTAAAGGGAACCTCTAGTCCATGGGGATATTAAGGAAAAGGGCCTGTCAGCAGTGAAGGTGGGCCCTTAGTGTAAAGAAGCAACGCAATATCACACTTTAGTGAGACTAAGGTGTGTCCGAGGGGGGCCCTGAGAGCAATATTTTTAGGGGGCCCTGGCAGCAGCTGCTGACATGTGACTCTTACATCCCCAGTGCTCTAGTCGGGAGGCCGGACCGACCGATCTCTGATTGGTGTCGTCTAGCCTTGTAAATCCACACATCGAAAATTTCAGATTGGGTCTCACCAGCATCCAAGACCACACACAAAGCGCATTCTCATAGTCTAATGCCTACACAATAAATTGAGGCCAAATTCTGAAGACATTTATTCACCATATACAGACGTCCTTTCTATATACTAGCCATTCTGCGCTAACCAAACCTCTGTATAGATACAAGTTTGTCGCAGGAGTATGCATGAAAAAAAAGTACCACCATACCCCTATTTACCAGTGCTCTGATGCTCAGAAGCGAAGGTTGTATTTCTTCCCCCCTTTTTCATGGATGGACTATCATGGTCAGATGTCACTGGGAGATGTGCGGCAAAGGAAGCTGACGTTTGGAAGGACTTCTTTGGAAAAGAAATTGGCTCAGAAGATGACACAGGTATATGGCCCTTTCACAGCTCGGAGTGGCAGAAAACATCATCTGAATCAATCCTATTAGCCTGGCATCAAAAGCATTTGTGTCAGGTTTGATACATTCGTACGGAATTAACAAAATGTAGCAGATGTACAATGGTATCCGTTTTGGATGCTGACGAGACCTATTTGATTTTTGATGTGCGGATTTTGTTTGGTCGCGCCAAGTAACAAAAGACAAAGAAACAGGCACAAATAGAGTCTGGCACCTACCAGCGCAAGACTTTCTTTTACTTTACCACTCGCGATATCATACGCCGGGGTTACCATGTAAATGTTAGTAGCCACTTGGAAAAAGGGCTCTAGTTTTGAGTTAGGGGAGGTTGTGTCGAGTTAGAAAAAGCCCAATGGTAACAGGTGTTAGGGACATATGTGTGGACAATCACTGGTGTTGGATGTAGAAATCAGAAGAGGTGCAATTAGGTTTTTTATGGGCCAAAAAAAGGTCAAAATTGACCCAATAATTTAGGTTAAACAATCATAGAAGTGGCGATTAGTTATTCCGACTTCACCTATTATTGAAATGTTATTCCTAAGAAACTTCCCCCACTATATCTAGAGATTCAAGACAAAAAATTTAATTTGGATAATCTGGGGTTAATTTTGACCCCAGAAAGGTCCAAAAAGGGGTCAAAATTGACCCCAATAAGGTAAAATCATTGAATGTGATCCAACTTCATATTAAGTAATAGTTTTTAATTTTCCCCACTATAATGCTGTAGATTCAAGAAGAATTTGAATGTGGAATTGGGGTTATTTGTGACCCCCGAAAGGCCCCCCAAAAGGAGCAAAGTTGACCCAAAATATGGTAAAAAATAGAGAATGGTGATGTATGTATTCCATCTTAATTTTGAAATGGAACAGTCATTTCCCCACTACCGGTATATAAATAGCTGTAGAGTTGAAGAATTGAATGTTGGCTTGGGTTTATTTTTGACCGAGACGGAAAGGGACCAAAAAGGGGTCAAAATTGACCCAAAAATTAGGGTAAACAAACAATTCAAGAATGGTGATTATTTTTTGACTTCATATGAAAATGTCTATTTTAATTCCCCCTATCTGAGCTGTAGATTCAAGAAGAATTGAATGTGGGAATCTGGGGCCAAAAAGGGGTCAACATTGACACAAATATGGAAAAATCAAATGGTGAGATTTATTCCATTAATTTTAAAAGTAATAGTTATAGTTTATTTGCCCCATAGCTGTAGATTGAAGAATTTTAATGTAAACCCCAGAACCAGCACAGGAACAGAAAGGGCCAAAAGGTTAAAAAAAATGACTAAATGGGTTAAAAAAAACAAGGAAAATTGTATTTGGGATGCATATGTTCAATATTTAGGCAGGAATTTCAATAGCTAATTGCCAAGTTTAAAAACTTGATTCACTTTTATCAGTTGTGACATCAAAATTGAAAACTTTGGATAATAATGTAAAATACACCTAATTCGTCAAACTATATTAATCAATTAATTGCATGGTTTACATAGTTGCAGTCCTTGCATTGTTAAAATTGTAATTAATGCCCACATCAGGCTTGTGAAACCAGGGGAGGGAGGTGGGGGATGACGCTCTCATTCCAAAAAGTCCCATAACCCCTAAAAGGCCAAAAATAGATTTTGCCGAAGCGAAAATATGTAGGAAAAAGTTCCATTTTGGCCAAGATTGCTCCCATTGTTAATTTGGGGGAACAAATTTGCCCCTTTGTCTAATTTTTTGGCGAAGTCCCCTTTTGAAAAAAAAAATGCCCCTCTCTAATTTAGTGTTCCTTTTTACTGACATTAGCAATGACAAAAACTTTGAAAAGAGATCAAAATGGTCCACCCATGGTCCAAATTAACCCAATATGCACAATTTGCAGTCTTTTTCTGAAAATAGGTAAAACAATCCAGTAGGAGAGAAAGTTTATTTCTGCCCTGTTTTACTATGACGGATAAGCTTCATATGAAAGTGCTGTTGTCTCCAGAGCAACTAAGATGCCTTCTACAGGCATATGTGGAAAACATCTTACTGTATGTGCAGAGAAACATTGACAATGAAGGGGGAGCTGCAGCACTTTTTAAGTGGCACTTATATAAGGCAATCATTGCCAGTGAAAATATCTCATGGAAAAAAAACATCCTTAACGAATTCGGATCTATGGGGAAATTACCTCACTATTACCCAGAATTGTGCACAGGAATAGAGCACAGTAGGTGGGGATTGTTTTTCAAGTCAGGACCCGATTATATCAGACCTTTATTCTGTGGAGGTCTTCCATGTCCAAGTAGAGTAGCAGCTCACTAACCTATACTCTGATATGCGTTTGCAGCAGAGATAACAGCTTTATTTGAGTGGGAGCAGCAAAACATGATAAGACGTTTTGCAAAGCGTACGCCACGGATTCGACAAAAGTCAAAGCTGAATGATGATATTGTCCACATTTGCCACCTGCAATCGTTTGTCAATTGATGTAAAGCTTTTTGTGGTTGCCGCTGCACAAAACCAAATTTGTTATTCCACTGCTTCGCAAATGATTAAACTTCCACCGGATAATTGCAATTTATAGCTTTTACTTCACTCTTTTTGGGTCTATTTTGACCTCTTCTTGGCCCTTTCTAGGGTCAATTTTGGAGTAAATTGATTTTAAAAGATCCACTCTAAGGCCAAGTAAAAAAACAAACCAGTTGATCGTCCGCCGCTCCGATTTTGGGCGCCCGCACATATATGGTGTTATTTCTTATTTTTTAAACAAAAAAGCAACCACAACAAGTAAAGAGAAGGCTAAAAGGCATGAAGTAACAAAAAATATCGGAGCACTATTGAACTCTCTACCTATTGAAAGAGTTATCCTTCATTTTGGAAAAAACAAAAGCAATTTCTTCACCTTCTTACATACTACTATTCTCTCTTTCTTCTCTTTTATTTTCCACAAAAGAAACAAAAGTACAATAATGTATTATTAAAAAAATTTACAATATATGAATAAGACATTTTCAACATTTTAATATCATTGTGGAGGGAACTGAGTAATAAGCCAGCCGTAAATCCCAGCTACCTTAGATGTTATGAATTATATGTATCTATAGTATTTTATAGAAGATTTAACTATTTTAACAGTTTTTGCATGTTAACATTTGAAGGTGATAGTATTCCATATTAACACCACAGTTTCGGAATAGATTTTTCGCAAAATCCAAGTTGTAAATTGGAATATGAAAATCAGCATGTCTAGGTATATAGGAAGGCTTATTCAGAATTAAGCTGTAAAATGTTATTCAAAGCATTAGGGAGTAAGGTTATTGCAGAGTTGTACATAAAAGTAAACACGTTAAATCATATAATTCATCAAGGTTCAATGCATTATATTTCCTAAACAAAGGACTGATGAACATATGTATCACGAATTTACCACTAATCTCCCAGACGCTTTTGCAGGATGTGAATCTCTTTATCATCTTTACCAGCACTTCCCCCAAATTGTTAAGCCATACTTAATATAAGGAGAGTAATAAGGATTATACAAATTAAAACTAAGTACCATTCAGGAAGGAAGGTTTACTTTGCCCAGATAGTTACACCAATACTTTGAACATTTGTTTGTCAAAATTATTAATATGATCTTTCAGAAAGATTTTGGTCAATACAATACCAAGAAAATCACTGAATCAACTTTATTTATTTTTATATTATCTATCTTAATTTATATTTCATCATTTAATTGGTGGTTTTTGTATGATCCAAAAAAGCATATAGTTGGTTTTATTAGATTTAATGAAGTTTATTGATTGAAACCATGTATTTAATGGCCAACACAATTCCATCATTCATAATGTCATTCAAAATCGGAACAGTTCTCGATTGATGTAAAAATGCATAGTATCATATGCATAAAGATAAAGATAGATTGGAGCAGATTGGGATCTCTGTACATAAATTATGGAAAACCCTAAAGGTCCAAGATAGAACCCTGAGGCATTCCCCAGTCAGCAATAGAATTTTTTCCACAACGCAAAACGCAATCTTCAAATATATCATGGTGACCTCTTAGACATGGCGGCCATCTTGGAAAAAAAAATAAAATAACAAAGAAAAAAGGCCTCCCTCACCAACTTTTTTCAAAAGTCTGGCCGATCAACGTTTTGATTTTTTTACTTGCCTTAAAAAGCCTCGTCCCGGGATCAACAGATTTTACAGGAAGGGTCAGAATATAATTTGGTGTCTGTGGAAACGGTACATTGTATCATTACTCTGTGAAATCGTAGGACTTAAAATATTGAAATTAGATATTATTAGACGAGAAAAGAGAGATGGATAGGAGGAAAGAAAGGAGGAGATCCTCGTTGTCCCCCTCTCTACTACTTTTTACCGTTCACTTTTCCAGCCTTTCAACTTCTAAACACTAACTACTCTCATCCCCCCTCTCGCTCCCCCTTCCTCTTTATATCCCCTTCCACTCTCCATATTTCCTTCCCAACCATTACGACATCGTCCGCTTTGCCCGCTCTCAGCCTTCCCCTTCCCCCCTCAACCAACCCCCTCATTTCTCACCTTCTCCCTACTTGCACCCGTTTCCGCCGCATCCGCTTTTTTTCCCTCCCCACCCTTCCTCTAAACCCCCAATACCCCTCTTTTTGCATCCTCTACCCCCTCTTCACCTCCCCTCTTTACCCCCCCCCCCCTCCTTCGCATTCCCGTACCCCCTATTACCAAACTTCTCCCCTTGTCCCTATCCTTCTCCCACCCAATTCCCTTCCTCCCTTCCCCCTCTTTTTCTTCTTCACCACTCTTCCCCCCTACTCTCACCAACGCCCCCACTCTTGTTGCACCCTCAGCCTTCAACTCGCTGTTCCCTTCAAATTCCCGTCATCCTACACCCCCTCGCACCAGCGCTACACTCATTTAAACACACCTCTCCCTTGCCTCTGCTTTCCTATAATGCCCACTCCGGTACTGTCCTTCCTACCTCTGTCCGCTATTCTTTTTCGCCGTTTTTCCGCTTTTTTCCTCCTCTCTCTGCCCTACTCCTTTTACACCCTATATCTCCCTTACCCATTCTTTTTTTCGTCGTGGAGGCTTTCCAGAAATCACGTTTAGCCTTATATCAAAACTGGTTTGAAATGATAAGGGCAGATATTTAACAGATGGGTATTGGAGTCAGGGCGAATCAATCAAGATGAAAAACATTAAATTGGGGTGTATCTTGACCTAAAATGTCACAATTTAGTTTATATCTACTCCAATATATGAGAGAAGTGGTTTCATAATAGAAGTCTTTAAATGATATAAGTGGAATGATTACCTTGCCCATTTTACCTTTTACTGACTCATATTTTGGAGCAATTTTGACCTTTTTGGGCCTTTTCTGGGTTCAATTTTGCCCCAGATTAGATTCCACATAAAAATTCTTCTGAATCTACTGCCTATAGCGTGGAAGAAAATGAATACTACTGCATTTTAATTATAACGTTGGAATAAGTCCTCACCATTCTATGATTTGACCTTATGTGGGTCACTTGTAAGCCTTTTTCACCCTTCTGGAGTAATTTTGACCCTAGACTCCAACATTCCATTTCTTCTGGAATCGTCGCTATATAGAGTGGGGGAATGAAATAAGTTTAAGATGGAATAAATAACGCAATATTCTATGATTTGTACCTAATTTGGGTCAAATGTGACCCCTTTTGGGCCCTTTCAGGGTCAAAAACAACCCAGATTCCAACATTCAAATTCTTGAATCTACAGCTTATAGAGTGGGGAAATTTAAAATACTATTACATTAATATGAAGTTGGAATCACCATTTTATGATATTTACCTTATTTGGGTCAATGTTGACCCCTTTTGGTCCGTTCTGGGTCAAAAATAACCCCAGATTCCAACATTCAATTCTTCTTGAATATACAGCATATAAGTTGGGCAAATAAACCACTATTTACAAATATGAAGTTGGAATCACCATTCTATGATTTTTACCTAATTTTGGTCAATTTTGACTTTTTTGGCCCATAAAAAAATTGCAACCACTTCTGATTTCTACATCACCCAGGCGATGTCCCCACAATGTACCTAACATGTGGTAGCAATTACATTTTCTACTCTTCCACCATACACTTGGTGCCCCAAAATGGTCCGGGCTGACGTACTAAACTTTCCTCCGGTGCGTTAAAATGCCAATAGCGAAAATGCTTCCAGGTAATTGTTTTCTCATCTTTTTGGTAATATTAGCGATTTTTTGGAGGAAGAACCTTACACCGGAGTAGGGTATGCGTCAAAGTCGATGAGTTTGTGTGTGGGTGGAGGGAGGGGGCACCTAAGGATACTTTAGGGTACACTTTTATGGTACAATATTCTTATTAATATAGATCTACGACTTTATGTTCGTGTAAACATAAACAAGTTCAATTGTACCTTGAAAGCTGTAAACCGCTGGAAAATCAATATCCTACCTTTATAGTGCAACTAGATTTTTGCCTTTTTTTGTGGAATTAATATGGGACAATTTTTGCAGACTTGCATAGTTTTACAACATTGTAATGCCATACAGTTTTCTACAGAGTTTATTATGGAATCAATGAAAGACGAGGACCATAGCTACCAACTGGTATCAAAATCATAAGCATGGGGTGGCAAAAAATCTTGGTAAGATAGGGGTAACAAAGTCATAATGGCTGCCATTTTGAAATACAATATACAAGAGGGATGAAATTTGAATCAACTTTTTACTCTTACCAAATTGGCAATATATTAATTTCATCTAGTAAGGCGTTTTGACGTGTTAGTGAACTACTTGGTAAAATTTTCTAGAATTCACATATGGTATTTTCACGATCAAGAATCTGAAAGAAAGAGAGGGTATCACCGACTTGTTTTGAGCTATAGCCAAAAATAAAAAGGTATCTGGTCGCTTTTTAAACCACATACGTCTAGGGGGAAAAGTAAAAAAACTATGCTTGAATCGCCTACAAAAAAAAAACTACTCGATAGATGTTGGAGGTCCCCAAATGTTGTCTTCAAAAAAATTTTTGAAATAACAAAATAGGGGTCACGGGACGTACTTTCCCAAATTTACACTTTTGTCAATTTCTCGCGAAAAATATCTGTACGCGAAAATTTCCACTTATACAGTAAGATGCCAGTCTTAATGTTCCTATTCTAATCTAGCTTTCTCCTTCAAGGAGAGGTTTAGGTGTTTAACATGAAGATTTGACACCAAACTAGCTTCGTTGCACATTTTACAAACTCGTGTTATGATTGAAATATACCAAAATGGCAGCCATTTGAAAAACCAAGAGACCGCAATCTGCCACCCATGGGAATTCTCCATCAAAACTTTTGTCTCTGGGCCTATTACGGGTATCTAAATAGGTGTGGTGCTTTAATACATTGAAATCCCATGGGATTCCACAGTCCCCTTGACTAGCAGGGACAAAACGGATTTAAAACTTTGGTTTTACTAATTTTACTACTACTACTGCTATTACTCCTTTTGGTAAGAAAAATTAGCTTATGTGCAGCAGGAGTGCTTTGTTATTGGCAAGTCGTTTAGCCTAATTGGGTATATGGGTTGAAGGAATAATCTTTCCTACTGTGCTTATTTTATTGTTCACAATAACAAAGAGCTAAATAGTTTCAAAAATTTCAATTTCTCTGATTATTTTGAGCATCAAAAAATGTTCCAGTGGTTAAATTGGTAAGTTTGAATTATGCCAGCATGTAAAAATGGTATCTGGTGGACCAGCATGTCATTGGAGAGAAGTGTGGTTTCTAATACACTGTCTTCCATGGATGGACTATATAGGAAAACCATGGGAATCATCCCATGTAGGATGGGGTTTGGGGTTAGGGTAGTGTTATTTTACCCCCCCACCCACCCATGACAGAGAAAATTGTATTACCCTGCTTAATCCTCAGTGTAACAGACCAGATTTCAAATTCATCATATCATATCTATTTTATTTCCATTGGTACTTACATTCTTGCCATATTTTAGTATCAACCATTTTTGGGGTATTAAATATCACAAAGACTTTACACCCTGCACCAAGTTGGCAATGGTTTAAATCTAAATGCTCATTGGAATTATAGGTGGCACTCTTATACTGCCCAGTTTCATAGCCACAAGTTGTGGTCTATGGGTGATCTCCAAGTCAGTGGTCCCGGTATCCCAAAAATTGAAGAACTTCATTTGCCATACATTATTTTTTCAAACAACTGATAAGTGGATTAATAGTCTGGGCCATTCATAGCTAACTTATTAAGTCTTTTCCCTTCCCCGTTTTCCATAAATGCCGTAACTAATTTGAAGGGTGGGTTATTTCTATGTTAATTTTCCTCCCATTGACTTCACATGTATTGTAATGTTCCATGACATTTAGCTATAGTTTTTGTTACTTCCTCAGAAAAAGGATTATATTCGGATACTTCAATCTATATTAGTTTAATCATAAGCAATCCTTGAGCAGAAAACGAATTCATAACCCACTGCAAAATATGCAAATGAGCATCATGGAACCTTACATGGCTTCATGACATTACATTTGATACACTGTAAATGTCCATGCGCATTACATGCACAACTTTTAAACCTTTTAGAGCAATGCATACCCACATTGTCACTCCGTGATGCATGCAACTCAGGTGCAGTGTAATGGGCATAGTATATCAACAATGAGAGACCTCAAACATGACAGGCTGCCACAGTTTTGTAGTGTGCAAACATGTGCTTTGTCTGTGAATGTCAGAATTGAGCCTCCCAACCCACCCATACCCAACCTTCCAACCCCGAACCATCTTTCCCTTCCCCCAACCCAGCACAAACACCTTCCTAAAAAACCCACAACCCCCTATCCCAACAACCATATCCCTCCCCTTCCCACCTCCATATGCCCCCCTTCCCCACCAATCCCCCCTTTTACCCATCCATCCCTCCCTCTTCCCCACCCCATCTCCCCTCTTCCCAACACCCTCTCCTCTTCCCAACACCCATCTCCCCTTACCCAACACCATCTCCCCCTTCCCAACAACACAAACAACACTCCAACACCCATCTCCCTCCCCCCTTTCCAACACCCATATCCCCCTTCCCAAACACCCCCAAATCCCCCCTTCCCAACCCCATTCCCCTCTTAAATCAACCCATCTTCCCTTCCCACAACCACTTCTCTACACGCCTCTCCTCCTTCCCAACTCCTCAACACTCCATATTCCCTTCCCACACCCCTCTCCTTCCCAACACCACCTCAGATGCTGCAAAGGATACAAGCGAGCCCTGTATTCGGTGTAATTGGTCAAGTAGTGTACTATGAACAATACTAGGTGGTACAAGACAAATTGACTATCTATCTAGTAATATAGTTCATTTGTCTTTGGCTATAACTTTATTTTCCACATCAATAAGAAGCATAACTTTACATCTAGCATTTCAACAAGTTTTTGATGAATGTTACACGAAGTTATTCACTATGTAACTTCTTGGGCTTAGACCCACTCCCTAAATTTTCATCACCATAAGAAATGTAGTCCTGATATTAAAAAGCACAATAATTGAGACACATTTCCTCCTCGGCCATCCTTGAGTGCTATACCCCAGTTGCAAGCAGATTTTTAAAAGTCCTGCATTTAAGAATTTGGTTTCCAAAATAGAAGCTGAAAGTTTACTGGCAACGTTGTTTTTAAAATTTTTCCGTGAATTCAAAGCAATCTGAAATATATTTTGGTCAAATGTGAAAATTAAGGAAAATGTAAGATATTATTGTGACAGTTCCAGGGTCTTTATGATTTTGTACAAATTGTCAAATGATTATTTTCAACCTATTTTGTTCTATCATAATTCCATTCTCATCGACTTAGAAAAACTTACTTGTACAGTGTATACGGATATCTAAGTAAATACAATGGATTTACTAATCTTTTTTAAGTGAAATGGCATCACATGTTACCACAGAATTGCCAAGGGACAAAATAGCATCATGTTATGTAAGCAACAGTTAGAAGAGGCTATTAGTTTTTGGAGCGTAATGACCATGACGCAAAAAGTGTATTGTCCATGACGTTCTTATGAGTGACCTGCCTAAGTTGTGGAAGATACTGTTATTTTGGTTTTGATATTCTTGTAGAGTTACCTCTACCCATTAACATTATACTGCTTTGCAATTAAAATGAACTCTCAATTCAGAGAGTTTTTGAGTTGAACTTCAATAGTGTGCAAAACGTTTTTTCTGCGAAATGTCCATGATGCTCATTTGCAGAACTCCTGTCGTAATAATTAGCGATGGCTTCCCAACAAAAATTGATGAGAGAGGTACACTTTTACCCCAGCTACAATAATCAATTAACAAACCCAAATTGCAGAGTTTACAAATAACCTTAATTAATATACCACTAAAATCAGAAAAATTGGTCCATGTGTAATGTCCATGACGCTGGAATCGCCCCTATGCAGATAATTTTCTTGCAAGTAAGTTAAGCTTTACCTTTGAAGTTCACAATCGTGACAATGACCAAAGGTTTTGGGCCCATAACATATTGTTAAGGGCCTATGCAGGTGCGTAGCCAGCCGGTGGTTCCGAGGGGCAATTTCCCGGTAGGTTCAACAAATGTCTTGATCACAAGCAAAAATTTCCCGGTCGCAGGGCAAAAGAATCCGAAAAGGGGCTGATTTAACATGAATATCTGTTTTATTTCCCGATTTCCCCTCAAGATTTTTTTCAGAGGGGGCACTCTGCCCCCCCCCTTTGCCCCACCTGGTTACGTCAATTTTGGTGTGTACATGGGTCAAAAGTTAAAAGTTGCTTTGATTCAGGTAATATGTGATGCAAATTGTTTCCCTAGCTTAAAGGATTGAAATAAGGAATAATAGTTTGCCATATCTGCTATGCTTAATTTTCATGTTATCCAACAAAATAGGTCACAGACACAGGTCAATAAAATTCAATAGCTGTCAATAGCTGTTGACTTTATTCGCCATTTGGTTATTTAACCAAACATGTAAGATAGTCACAACTATTCCTATATTTCATTCTATCAGCTGAATCAACAATATGAACTACGTTTTACATAAATTGGAGCAACTTTTAATTTTTGACCCCTGTACAAACCAAAATTGACTTTTCACCATTTTACAGTTTTTTACCCCATAATTCCAAAACTATAAGCCATAGGTAGTAAACTATGTATACTTTTTGAAATCCTTGTAACCAGACAAACATCAGGGTGTACTTTTCAACACAATCGGAACATTTTAAAAATTTTACCCCGTGTAACCTTGAAATCCAGCTGGGGCCATGAAAGGGGTGTGACAAGTGCTTTTATTATCAATGCATAAAGTACTTGTGTACCAAAATTAATAATTTTATCCAGATTTGCACACTCACATGAGATCTGTGCACTACAGTCCCCCCACGGTGGCCGGGAAGCAGGACTGTGTCACATCACTAACCGCGGTGATTGTGTTGTGAATGAATTGTTGTGAAACAAACTACGGAAAGCCCAGGCAATCTTGCATCACGATGAAAACAAAGTGCGCAAAATTGAAAAGTATGATCACTGAACATCGCGAGACACTACGCTTTCAGGGCGTATCAAATAATTTGTTTTTACACACAGTCATCGTGGTCATTGTTGCTAGTATTAAAGCAACCCAGTTTAGCATTAACCAAGAAAATTTCAGGATAGAAATTTCTAACTGAAATTGTTTTTATTGAAAAGATAATTATTTAACTTAAAAAGGAGGGGTCACTCATGTCAGTCGTGCAAAAATTGGCCAAGTTCTAGACAAATGTATGTTGCCAGATTTGTTCAAAATTTTGTGACCGGGCAGTGTCAATACCTTACTGTACAAAAATGTATTATAGGCTTATTTTGACAAACGTTAACGGAGGGTCAATTTACAAAAATGCGCTTTTATTCTATAACATCTAGTTATCATAACATGATAACTTAAGTATCAAAGATTAGACATATGTTCTTTTTTCCCATTGTCTGTGGGATTCTAGAGTCCAAAACTCAAATTTTGTGAGTTTTCCCATAGGATTACACAGTTAAGCCAGTGGGCACGGTCACAACTTTTGACCATAGACAAATAAGATAGAGACCGCGATCTTCAGTGCGCATATTGAAGTCGGGAGCTAGCACAAATTTGTAAACGCTGTGAGTGCGCCCAACTCAACTGATGTGGTACGCATAGGCGCACACCTCACTTCGCGTATTTTGTTCCTCTCTGGGTCCGACTTGTGCCGTTTTCCCTGGGCAACGGCGACAGCGCAAAGCTCAAGAAAATAAACAAAATCTTATAAATCATGATCCTTCGAAATGACTATATTATGGTCGAATTTACCAGGTTTTCCCGCAATGAAAATGTTTTTTTTTCGCTATCACATTTGAACACGTTTTCTAAACAAATAGGCCTAGTTGAGTCTTTTTTAACTGAAACTGGTGAATTAGACCGGAGACTTGTCAATATTACTATATTCTAAACATTTCCTGAATAGCAAGTCCGACTATCGACTCTTGACTTGCCACCTTTCTTTCGGCTTAAAGAAGCATGTTTTAAACAAACGAGAGTGAACATGAGTCGTGCTTACAAATATATCCTTCTTATATATGAGCAAAACAAACACGAACTCTTCTTATCATTTCCCGTAATTAAAATGCGAAACATCTTTGGGTCATTCATTTTCATGTCCCGCGACTTTACAGGTTAAAACTTAAAATAAATTAACGAAAACATCTTCATGTTTTCTTTTTCCGTTATGTGACAATAGAAACGTTGCCTGCAACATGATGAAACATCCAAAGATCAATTAGGTTGCCACCTCTAAAACTCGATATGTCCCTATATCGAGGATAGTAAAAATGTCAAAATGTCTTTAAAAGTGATTTAAGTTAGTCTGGTAATGTAAGAACACCACAAAATTAATTATGTGTAATACCAATCTACAGTGAACAACATTTCACAAAGCAAAAATATCAAATATTTTGATTTGCCGTGTCTAAAATTCCTGTCCCAACGTTGTGGTCTATATCGTCACGACAAGTAATAAATAGATGAGGGCATACTCTTGATGCCATCATTTTTTACCCCTATACAGGTGAGTCAAAATGATTGTTCCCCAAATATTCTGATTTTTTTCTTGTCAAACTGTGCAAGGTAGCTCTTAAAATTGTAAATAGTTCAAAAGTACATTAAAAAGCTTTCAAAGGAATTTTGAAGTACTCAATTTGGTTCAGGCAATCAAATATATGCCACTCATTTAAAAAACGCCTCAAAATTGGCCCTTTTGTTACAGATTCTATGAATTGGTTATCAAAGCGCAAATATCAAGTGGGATACCAATGTTTGCTTTAAACACTGGTGGAATAAATGGTAATAAATGCCCAATGAGTATAACAATGTCAGGCTAGGGTTTATGCAGAGGAGGGAGCACAGCAATGGCTCCCCAATGTTCAGTAGCTCATGGCACCTTCATGGCCCAGAAGTATCTGGAAACACAAAGCCCCCATGAAGTTCAACGGCTTGATTCGAATAAGATTCCCTCAACTGGCAGAACCCCATCTAATAGATTGGTCTACTATCAAGTGACTAAGTTAACAATCATGGGACTCTTCGAAACAGACAGACACCCAGAGGCCTGTGAAAGACCACGCACCGCAAGATCCTTGGCCAACATAACCAGGGTTAGGAACGTTATCCAGATAAATCCAAGGATCAGAAGTCGCCGTAACCCTCTGCATCTGAATCAGTCTACATTTCAACCGCATTACCAGGTTGGACTTAAAGATTACAGTACGCGCCATCATGCCTGGAGATGCTGCCCGCAGAACAGCCTTTTGCCAGTGGCTGTTAAATCAACCACAAAGGATCTTAGGACAGATATGGCAGTTGATGAGGCCTCATTCCAGATGAATGGCACGCTATCCACGCACAATGTGATATCAAATGTCTTTAATATGTTTTGTGTATTCTACAGCATCAAAGGTGAGATGGTTTTAACATTCGTTTCAGCAAGGTGATGCAGAGGAAGAAAAGGCACATTCTGTATTCTTCTGAAAATGATTAAGTTTTATGATTAATGCCAACAAACAGTGAATTCTATTTTGACTGTTTGGAATTCTTCACGGTTGGATGAACTCATGTTTTAACTAATAATTAAGGCGAAACCAAAAAGATATTGAAAAATACACACCAAAAACAGGTTCAATTTAAGTGATACACCTTAGTTGGCCAAAGGTCAAAGGTCAGACTTTTTTGGAACAATTTTCTTCAATGAGGAATATTATGCGACAGCACGGAAAGTTCTTTGTCTATCTCGTTTTTCTGGATCCTGGTTTGTGAATTACACTGTTAACATGTTTACTGTACGAAATTGGGAATTTCACAAATATGGTAAACGCTTTGCTTGACAATTTGGGAGCCCTCTAAAAAGAGGCCATAACTTGAAAATGAAATCCTGAAATCTCGGGATTTTTGACTTGGTGATTGAGAAGTAAATATTTGGTAATTAAAGTATATAATAATATTCTAAAAGGTTTACAAATATTTGTAATATTTTTTTTTATCGGGAACAATCAGTTTGATTACACTGTATACCAAGTAGTTCACACAATGATGTGCGTCCCATTTATCATTTCAAAAATGCAAAGGACATCGCCGGAAAGGGGAAGGAAGGACGCCCTCTATAGTTTTCATGTGAATGGATGAACTTGAAATGTTTTGCCATAATAAAGCGACATGCTCAAGGTTTACATTTTGTTGGTTTTCAAAAAATCCCACTTTACCATAAATTCCCCACAATGTCGGTTTTGGTTTTATGAAAGTTATTATTACGGCTTCAATAGGTAATTAAATTTCCATATTGAAGCCTTTCCACCCAAGAACCACAATGACGCGTTTGCAAGAAGGATGTGCGCATATTATTAGCAACACTATTGTGGTTGGCGTTCGGTTCTGGGGTGGAAAGGAAAGACCTCCATTTTTTGCATTTTTGTTTTCTGGGGGGGCGGGACCCGGGAGACACTAATTGAATTGCCAAAACACAACAAAGAACTTTACATACAAACATACCATATCACTATATTGGTAAGGCATGCTAATCAATCAAGGGCTCAGTTCAGAAGACTTGGATGGGCACCTGTAACAACAGCTGTCATGCAACGTCCTGTGGGTTCATAAATCATACTAAAATACAGGGAGTATATTTGCTCAATACCAATGGTGAATGAAAGCTATTGAACTGCGCCATCATGGGAATGAGATCATAGTGTAGTTAACTTGCTCATGATATAAATAGCGCGGTCATGGGCCATGTGTTGTATTCCAGAGTCGGTTTGGTGTGAAGACGGTTATATAATCCAAATCTTAGCAGCATAAGCTAATAGGTATTTGGGTATTGTTAAAAAGGGGAGCCTCATGTTGTAGCCTCTCTGTAGCTTATGAAGGACAAAAGGTCTATCTATAGGCGCTACGTTACAAGCTCAATGACAAAGGGCAGCTGTGAACATCTTCCTGCTTCCTTCATAGAAAGTAATTCAATGGTCATTGAAATGGAGGCATGCTTAAGCTTGCTTTTTTCCAGAGAGCATACCCCTGAAGTTTCTCAAGGACTTTTCTTATTTTTTCTTGATACAAGTGTATTTTGGGATATAAAAAACACCTTGCGTACATGATAAAGTAGTTGTCAAACACCAAATCAAAAATGTGTTGAATATAACCTATTATGATTTATGAGAGGGCCCTCCTTTCTCTCCTTATCGGCGATTTGTCCTTTTAATACGTGACGGAAAATGATCTGAAAATGGCTATCTTATGTAGACCTCATTTAGAAATTGGCACGTACCACCCATAACCAGCTTTTTTTTCAGGGGGGGGGGCAAGGGGGCAAAGGGGGGGGCACATAGAGATTTTCAGGGGGGGCAAGCATAATATATAAAATTTGTTAGTATAGAGATGGCCTAGTAAATCAATAATTTTCAGGGGGGGCAAGATTCCCCACAGGGGGGGCAGCTGCCCCTGCGCCCCCCCCCCCCCCTTGGTTACCCATGTTTGTGTGCTGCCCCATTTGGGTCATTCTTCAACGATGTCCTTCTTCAGTCAAACCAGAATGAATATTAAGTTGGGGATGGGTCATTATTTAAAAGATACAAGAGATACGAAACTCAATTTTGTAAAACAATAAGCGTTGAAGAGAGACGTTCTTTTTTAAAAAACACAACTGTTAAACATTGTACATGTTTGTAACATTGAACATGTTTTGTAAAATTTGAACAGTTTGTAAACAGAACAGGTTGTAAACATTGAACATGTTTTGTAAACATTGAACATGTTGTAAAATTAAATGTTTTGTACCCCCCCACATTGAAAATGTTTTGTAAACTTGAACGTTTTTAAACAGGGTGATGAGATGTGTCTTTCTTACAAGATATCCTGCCCTTCTTAAAGCCTGTCTAAGTATAAGCAAAACAAAATCTTCTAACGAAGTTATCAGGTTTCCTAGTCAAAATTTAGAAATAGGCCTAGGCCTATTGTATCGATTTTGTTTAGAAAATGAATAATCCAATTATGACTCTTATATTAACATTAACCACCAAAAAAGACCACTTTCTTGTCAATGTCTTCTAACGGTTGGAACTTTTATCAAAAATATTCAGCAAAAAGTGGACTTTTTTGCCCCTTTGTGGATTGGGGGGGAGGGAGGTGCGACCATACCCCCGTACAACCGCCCCCCAGTGTACGGCCATGTAATAATCTTGCATGTTTAAATGCCTCAACATGTTTAGAGTGACCGGTAATGTCATCGTCACTGACAACTAGGCCCCAGAACTAGGTAAGCTGTTGTGTGTATACCTCCTTTGTATACGGCGCGAAAATTGCGCACGTACACTTCGCGAGGAGGTGGTGCGAAATTAGTGCGTATAGTAACTCTCTCCCAATCCCCCTGTGTTGTTATGGTAACCTAACTTCAAGCAACCAGGCAGCGGAGTTGCGTGATAGCGTCTTTACTTATTTGTCTATGCTTTTGACTTTGAATGCCTGCCCTTGCCGGTTGCATGTGGTCATTCCCAGGGGGGGTAGGGCACGATCACCTCCATTTGGCAGGTGGGATTTCAAACAGTAATTTGGGGAACTGCCTACATGCATTTAACTATGGCAGTCTCGGTCCCAGGACATTAAAAAATCATCTCTAAACCTTTGTTCAAAAGTCTTAGTAACATCTGATAAATTAAGAAAAAATTACTTATTCAATCCGTGGGGGTTAGTGGATTACCCGCTGCAAAATAGTGTAAATTTCCATAACGGTCATTTAGATTTAAATATTCGTGACCAGGCCTAACCCTTAGTCAAGTCTGTGTGTAACCGTTGGAATATTGCGTAAGAGCACCCTCCTACCAACACAAAAAACAAATAATTATTTGAAGAGAGACTAGCACCCGGAATTTGATGCCGTTTTGAATTTGCTGTTGCTGTTGAGTTTGGCATGTCCTACCCCCTGGGTCACTTCTACCCAGTTTTAGCATGTTTCTGCTGTGAAAGGGAGTCACCACACCAGGTACAAAAGCATATTTTTTGCCAAATGCCCGGATGTCCGCTTCCGCAATAGATGTAGAGTTGCTCATGTAAGGCGCATCTATTTCCCTTATCCCGGGGCATCGTCATGACATGTGCTGTCTGTCAGAAAGCAGGCAAGGTTTTGAATTTGATGCAGAGAAATGAATTTACAGAAAGTATAATTATTAAAATTCCAAAAAGATCTTTTAATACCTGCCCATGTGCATCAAACTGATTACCACAACACTCAGTCCTCAGTTGAGTCACTCAATGACTGGCACTGATTCAACCAGGAAGTAACGCGGTCGTCAAAGGGTTTCTGTCCCCGACTTAGTTCTGCTGTACAGCGGCAATAACCTTTACCGTTAGCTGATAACGATAATGTCAAATGCATAAAAGATGAAATGAAAACAAAAAGGTTAGGCTCAGCAGAACGATCCCCGACTATAGCCGGGAGCGGGTACGTCACAGCGCGGTGAAAACAAAGGGTAAGCCCAGGGTAGTGACAGGCATATTTTTTTAAAATGATTAAATCTTTTCAGGTATTGCTAATTGGAAAGATACACTTTCTTAGAATACTTTTACACCAAAATTGGATTGTACAATATTTCTAATGAAGTTACGTCAGATGAAGACTGCGAGGGGTTGGGCAGTATCTCTGATATGAGTGTCCATAGCATAGAATACTGTGTAAAACTCTAATGAGAATACTGTGCCACACACAAAAACATTGTAAAATTTTCTTTTGGTGGTGCCCATATTTGGTCATTTTATCCAATCTCACTATCGTCTTCCTGTAAAAATTTGAGTGAAAATTCCACCATTAATGGGTAAAAAAAACTGAAATTATAGGAAAATTTGGTCAAATTTGCCCATTTTTGGGCCATTTTTAGGCCATTTTGTGAGCGAAAAAGGCATTTTGCCCAACCGGTACAAAAAAGCAGCGCCTCCTGAATTCAACTAAAGTGTTTCTGATGCCAAAGCATGAAGTTTTTCGTCAACCCAAGTCATGAGCATTGCCAATCCACATATTTTGTTGCTTTAATTGCATTTTTTCCAAAAACGCCTTTTTTTAGTGTTTTTTTGGTCAAAAAATCTTATTTTAGACTGCGGTTATTAAACTAAAAAGTCACCAAGTAACCACTATTATAATTTGATTGCCTGACCTTTAACGTGTAATTCAAACCAAACCACAACACAAAAATAAATGCATTTTTTTGTTGTTTATACAATTTTCTGAAAACCATCAAAAATACAGTTTTTACAGGTGAAAATGGCACAGTTTTACATGAGGATATAATATACAAGTCAAAGTTTATAGGCGCCTTGCTCAGATGGTGCCTGTCTCTACCCAGGGAATCCTCGAATCGCGGTGAAAACAACCTGCGCAAATTGCGTCTTTTAAGTCATGCACATCGTAATGACACTATGCGTGCAGCGCGCATCGAATTACGCACGCTGTTGTCATGCCGTTGTCATGCAGATTTTGTTGAACTCCCGGATGTCCGCTCCCGGCTATAATTGATTTTGTCTCAGACTCAGTCAGGGGGTTGACACTTAGCGCCTGTCGTCTTTTGCTCCTTTACCCCTCAATATGGCTATGGCAAAATACAAAAATTCGTGCATACCAACGAAATTTATGGTCCCTCCTGTATTTATTAACCTCACGGTATAGAGTTACGTGTTCACTGTTTGTAACCATAATAGTATTGAACTTCGCATTGCAAGACTCGGCTATATATAGCGCCCTCGATCGCACCAAGGTCCACCCCAGTTAAGGGGTTCCTACACTGAATGTTTCACAATGTTAATTATTTTGTTTTTCAAATGCGCCTATTTCAGTTATTTCAAGGTCGAATTTGGTATGTTTAGTATCAAAATTTAGCTCCTTTAATGTTCTTTAGGTTTATTTAATCTATTTTTATGAATCAAGGTTATATATTTTGCTACAGCCCTTGGAGTCTACACATTCGGGTCCCTTCAATTGAAATCCCTTGGAAATAGTTTAGTTCCCTACAATTTGTCTGTGTAAAAAGAACTTAACCGTATATTCTATATTATATCAATTCAGAAATTCACAGCTTTCATATAACACCAATTTTACGTTTTAAGTCCAAATAGTCAACAAGATTATCGCATATCCCCGAGTTTTGCCTGGACTTTTCAGTGCTGTGTCTCACCCCTTAAAATTTAACCCGAGTCGTTATAGCGCCCCCTGTAATCCAAGGCCCAGGGACCACTATTCGTCCACAAGTGTCATCTCCTTAGTGGGCGAGGGTAGCCTACGGGCTACCAGCTCTATTCGCTTGGGTTTTGGCCTACTTATGAAATAGCAGTGTTGACAGAAAATTTTGTGCCATTGATAAACAACTAAAATCTACATGTATGATAGGTTTATGTTGCTGGCAATTTTACGTCATAAGGATAGTACTCAATAAGATAGGCCCAGCGAAAACATAAACGTACAGTTACAATAAGATATTAATGTTCAAATGAGTAAAAAACTAAAGCGCATTCAGACTTCCACACATGCTTACCGTCGGTGAGCGGTAGTGCACGAAAAACACGACGGGGTAACACTAAAATAAAAACATGAATTATAAAGGGCGTAATCAGGCAACAGGGGAGTGCGCCAAGAAATCCAAATTTAGACACTGCCATTGATTTAACACGTAAAAAGCAATATTGACGGAAAAAACTGTTAGAGTGCATTGAATTAACGGAGCTTAAAGGGGGATGGCCCGAATTAAGATATGTAAGTTCATCTTAATAGATCGGCCTTCACCCAAAACCCCATCTGTAAAATTTTTGCACCAATATTTCAATCCACTTTGACTGTGAGAGCTAAAAACCGTGATTTTGTAAGCCCACTAGAGTAGAGTACTGTGTATACAATTAATGATAATAAACATCAGGGTGTGTTTTCTACCTGTATGCCAAACTCAGCTCATATGTCAAAGTCCGTCAAAACGCATAGTCGGACAGAAGATTCATTTGTAGTAGTACTAGTGCATTTCCCCCGTGTGTGACCTTTAACTAGATGCGTGTGACCTTTGAGCTCATTTAGTAGTATAGATAGATTGGCAATTGCACACTCTTATAAAATGTATATTTCCGACAATCGGTGGAATGACCGGTAAGATGTTATGAAGTAAGAATGTTCTAAGTTTGTATATGAATTGAAATAGAGCAATGGCCTGGATGGAACATTTTTTAAAACATTTGACAAAAGTTAAGTCTTTGGGTGACAGAAGTAAAATTGAAGAAAATAAAATAAGCATTTGGTGACAATGTTGTTGAAAGTGGGAGCTTTACATGTTGGGAAGGGCTTTATAATATTTAAAAGAAAATGTTATAGATCACGTTGGTACGTGTGCCGAATTCTGGTAAAATACTTTACGTCCGTCGGCATTCAAAATATCCGGAACGCTTCTTCCAGTTCTGCTGGGAGTCTGCAGTAAAAAATGGTCAATCGTGGGTGGGTAAGTATAGCGTGATGTTTCCGAATAGGTGTAGTACGTATGTCTTAGTATGTTGATGTCACATTTTTCCTTTAAAAATAGTAAATGTAAACTTGTAAGAGGGATATGAAGAGAGCCCCTATTTACGTTCGTGTTTGCCTCGGCTAAGTATGTTCAAAAAGTCACATATAGTCAACTTGCAAAAACGCCACAAAATGTCAATTTTAAATTTATTCCCTTCCCATACCTTAGGGCTCTTCACAAATGAATTTTTAGTGTTCCTGTGTGCGCCGCCCGCCCGTAAATGCCAATAATCCCAAAATAATTCATAATTGTGTCCATGAATTCATTATTTGTGTTTTTCCTTAGGAGTCAAGATTTTTTGGCACGTATTCTAAGATTTCTTACACCAAATCCTTACTATAAGCAAAGTTTTCCATTCAGAAATTTGCTTTTAAAAAATGCTTTTCCGACATCACTTTCAATGCCGACATTTTTTTTTAAAAGTCGGAAGTTTTTTTTGCAGAGTCGGTCGGTAAAACCACAAAGACTTGACACAAACATGGTTGGTCTTTTTCAAGTAAGTGCCGTCATTAGGAGCCATTATTGTAATATTTTAAATATATAAATTGCTGATCAAGTCTCAAACATGTATATTTTCAAAGCAGGGGTGCATTGTTTGGGAGAGAGTTCTGGAAATATGGAGAGATGGTGGGGGAGGGAGTGGAGCATTTTTGGTGATTTCAGGATGGTTCCCAGTGTTTTAGAGCTTACTTTGTGTTTCAATATTTGAGGAGCATTTCCTTCACCCAAAATCGGCTATTTTGGTAGTCCAAATAACAAATTATCACAAATAACATTTTTACACAAAAGTGGTCACTCGGCATGTTCCCCAGATGGTTTCCTTCTGGATGGTTCTCTGTGTTTTTGGATCATTGTGTGTAATCAATGTTTTGTTTGACCATAGCTGAACCCACTCAGCTATTTTTGTTTTAACTAAAATGAATCCAATATAATTTTAAAAAAAACCCCATTTGCAAAGGTTTGGTTCCCCCCCTCCCCGATTGTTTCATGGCAGTTCCCAGGGGTTTTTGGTTCCTTTGTATTTTAATGCTATTAAGTATTGCCGGAACCCCCAAATTGGCCTGTTGGCCAATATCAAGATGATTTTTGAAATAACAGTTTAAAGGCATGTTTTTTACGTATAGAAGGGGTCCAAAATCTTTCCCGATTTTACATAAATGTGTGTAATTTCAGTAATCACATCAAATGTAATTTGGGGCATTTAAAAAAATTAACCTTTTTTTATTTCAAAGTTCTGAGCCAAGACCCAACACTCCAAACGTAAATTTGGGCAAAGAAATGTAATTTTTAACCTAAAATCCCCTTTTTCTCCTTACTGCACTTTACATTTGTTGATGGACACAGATGGCCACAAAAGGTAACATTAGCAACAAACATGATTATTTTTTTAACTACTTTTTGTGATAGGATTTGATTTTTTGATAGATATGTTAGTTTTTGGGTCAACTTTATTCCTAATCAAGACATTTTCACGATCCCCGTTCTCCAGAATAAATTTTTACAAACAAAATACTGTTTTTTTTTAGGCGATGTTACATTTGATGGACAAAAATGGGAAAATGTGTCCATCAAAAAGCGTACATTCACCTCTCAAAAGTCTCATATCTTGAAACTATTATTGCAGCACTCAAATTTCTACAGATTTTTGCTTTTTGGTTTGTGAATTCATGCAATTTAAAATAGTGTAAAAACAACTGATAAGTGGCCAAACAAAAATTTACGGACAAATGTGTTTTTCTACATAAGTGCCAAACTACTGACTACTGACCCCCTCTCTCTGAATGTGCCGTAAACACTTTGGGTTGTTCCCCGATTGTTTTGATGGTTCCCAGTGTTTTCTCCTTTTCTTTTCTTCTCTTTGTGTATCAATGGTTGTTGAGCAATTGTGTGGGGGGGGAAAAAATTGCTATTTTAAATCAACAAGAATGGTCAAAATAGTGATTTTTCCAAGAAAAGTGGATACTTTTGGATGGTTTCCTGGATAGTTTCTTCTGAATGTTCCAGTGTTTTCGGGTCCTTTGTGTTCAATGGTTGATGAGAATGCCTGGAAACCAATTCAGTCAGTTTGTTTTTTGGTTCAAAATACGTCAAAATAATGATTTTTTAAGAAAAGTGGACACTTTTGGATGTCTCAAGGCCATTACTGGACGGTTCCTGGTGTTTCGGCTCCTTTGTGTATCATTGGTTTTTGAGCACATTGCCTGAACGCAATTGGTTGGGGCCATTTGTCTGTCCCCAAATGGTCAAAATTATGATTTCTTAAATTAAAATTACAAACACTTTGGCTGGTTCCTCCTTAGTGGTTCACAAGTGTTTTTAGCTCAATGTTGATTAAAATTACCTGGATCCCGATTAAACAGTTTTGGTTCAATATGGGTTCAAATAATTATTTTTTTTAAAGAATAGTTGTTCACTTTGGATTGTCCCAGAATTTTTCTGGATGTTTTTCTGGTGTTTTTGGCTCCTTTGTGTATCAACACAAACCAAAATAGCAAAAAAAACCAAATTGCCCTTTCCATCCAAAATGTGTCAAAATAATGATGTTCACAAAAGTGCACTTTGGGATGGTCTGTGACGGTTTTTGGATGGTTCACGGTGTTTTTGGCATCTTTTGGTGTTTCAATGGTTGATGAGCACGTTTCCCCAGTAGGGCTTTTGTGTCTAACATGATGGGTGCCCATTTTACACAATTTTTAACATGAGGACCTTTAGTTTCCCAGAAAGATTTTAAATTTCTCTCCTCTTCTCTGGCCTGTAATGGTAAGTTTGGTTTTCTTTAATTCATTAATTTGACATCTAAAATGTAAAGGTCGATAACTGAAACAATAAAAAATACAGATGACTAAAATTTAATGGGCGGATTACCAAAATTTTAATTTGGTAATCCGCAGGATGACTAAAATGTTTTGGGCGGGATTCCCAAAATTTTTCTATTTCTAACGCTGTTTAGAAACCAATAGGTAACTTTGGTCTGGTGGTTTTTTGCAATATTTTTTAATTTTATTTTTCAACTTTTACAAGTTGGTAAGAGTGACCACTGAAATAAAAACTTAACCCGTGAACCAAGAAATGATTGAGTATGTTCGATTTCAATTGTGATGACTCTTTCGCAGTAAATACGCAACTTGAAGAAAACTTCAGCGACCGGATGAAAATTGCTTCAGAAGCCTCTGCTAGCTGACACATGGAGTTTAATTTACAACCTTTACCCTTCAATTACTCTTTATTCCACTCAAATCAAACTTTATCAATGTTAGATGCTTTCTAAAACAGGAAAGAGATTGAGTGAGTGGGAGCCCCTACTTGCTAGTAGGTAATTTCTGTATCGTGTGTGTTAAAAATCTATGTGATTGCATTGGAATGGAATTTTGTATCGCGTGTTTTGAACCTGACAAAATAATGAATATGAATAATAACAGTGACCGCCCCCCAATATTTTTTAACCTGCAACAGGAAACTAAATATCCCTTGTGAAGGGCCTTTTTTACATGGATAGGTGTTCCCTGCCCTTGACCTTCGCCCTTTCCTTTTTAAAGGAATTTTTATTTTAATCCTCCTTGAACTCATCAGTCATTCTTACATGCATGCTTTCTGAAATGATTTACATGCATGCATGTGTACAGATCATGAAACAAAGCATAACAGGACTTTAGTTTAACTCGAAGCCTGGCTATAAAATAATCCCCCCTGGCTAATCTCTCTCAACTACATTAGTTCTCATATCTACTTACTGCATGTAACTGGTATTCATCTGCTTTTTATTTCGCGGCGATTCTAAAAAACAAAGAAAACACTAATCGTTCTCCCCTCAGCATTATCAATCATGTTATCAGACAAGCGTCAATATTTTCGCGTTGCCAAACTTGGAGTTTGCCAATTAATGTTGACATTGAATTGCACACCCAAATCCGGGATTGGGCGCTAACCAGCCGCCTTAATAAAGTTTATAAAAGAATAAGTCATCATTAGGACCCAATTGGGTTAATAGCGATTATTTTCGACAAAGATCAACAGATTATCTTTGCCATTGGTTTCGATTGCTTGACTTTTTTGGCAGCACACCATGCAACAAACGAGAAAAAGTTATGAACAATTCCACCACTATCTTGAAGTTGATGCAAATGGATAATTTATCAGTATGTGGTTGATAAATGAAAATTATTTATATGAGGTCACAGGTAATTATTTGATTGTGGTTCCGGTTCAAAGAAAAAACCCCAGTTTCTAGCCAGTAAATGGTCTAGCAGAAGTTCCAGAAGTTTTGCCCTGTTTTCAAGGCAAATAATTCTCTTTCTCTCTTCGTCAGCATGACACTTTAGAGTTAGTTGACGGCCATAATAAATCTATTGAGAAAGACAATTGTGGACGCTCCACGTGCTCCAAGTGAGGACAGTAAGTTTGTTTCTCCGCTCATTGTTTCGGAGACCACCGAACTTCTGTCATCAGTGAGTTGGCAGTGGTCGGGGTTGTTGAATTTGGCATGCACGCACTGTCAGTGTAAGGATAGACTTCAGTTCTAGTCCCTATTTCATGTATTTTTACTAGTAATATAGGGACTGGAAAAGCCCATGGCATGAACTTCTGTGGCTAAATTGATTTTTGGAAGAAAATAATCAAAAATTATCATACAAGTTTTTGGAAATAAGGTTTTCGCTAATTCGGAACCGCAATGCGTCATGGGGGCCGAAAAATGGGGCAAGAGCGCCGCACGCGGCTGCTGTCACTTTGTTTCCCAACCCGTTTATTTACATAGACGAACTACGTACTTTGCTTGGCGAATGCTTTAAAAATCTTTTACTCTTTTCAATACTTTTAGGACCTTTTTAAATCACCCAGTGGCGTATCATTTTCGCTGTTTTTTTTTGATTGTTTATAATGAGTCGGATATATCCTGAAAGGAATATATGGGTATTTTTTTTTAAATGTTAGCAACTTTTAAAAAATGACGCTTCATCTT
>JAMKCH010004363.1:0-33703 GCA_023653785.1 Ophioderma brevispina | reverse complement strand
ATACGCGAAGATCGTGAATATACCAACGTGGGAATCCACATTTTTCTGGGTGAATATAT
The DNA here is from genome assembly GCA_023653785.1 of Ophioderma brevispina. Classification (NCBI taxonomy): domain Eukaryota; kingdom Metazoa; phylum Echinodermata; class Ophiuroidea; order Amphilepidida; family Ophiodermatidae; genus Ophioderma; species Ophioderma brevispina. The sequence continues at coordinate 33,644 of JAMKCH010004363.1, read as the reverse complement.
CCACATGTGGAAATACCGAATTTTAGCGAATATCCACATTCGGAAATACCCATTTTTCGGTGAATACCCATGGGCAATTCGGCGATAATCGTGAATAATAACTCAACGTGCGGAGATACACATTTTTCGGTTAATATCCACATTTGGAAATAACTATTTTTAGCGAATATCCCCGTGGAAATACACATTTTTCAAAAAAACGAAAAAATGTGGAAATTCACGGAGATCGTGAATATCCACGTGCGGAGATACACATTTTGCGTTGAATATCCACATGTGGACATACCACAAATTTTAGCGAAATATCCACATGCTTAAATACCAATCGTATTGGTGAATCCCACATGTAAAAGGTGAAGCTATATTGTATTTCCATAATAAGAAATAATGTGGATATACACATTTTTCGGTGATATCCACATGTGAAATACAAGCGGATCGGTGTATTTCCACATTTGGAAATTCACGATGATTGGTAAATTTCCACATGTGGAAATACACCAAATCGTGCGCAAAAAAATAGTTCATATTTTGTATTTGTGCATTGGAAAAAGGACTCTTTCGGGTTTGATAACTGATAGTGTCTTTAAATTGGGAAACATCCATCTCTATTTTTCCCAGTCTGAGAAGAGATTCAGATAACCACCCTTACTCCCCTGATAACCCATACCTCATGCAGTGCCATCGTTTTGCATAAGAGGGTGATGTAACATGACTCCATGGAGAGAGCTTGTGTTAAGCTTTAATGTTAAAAATGCAATCACTAAACTTTCTACTTAGGTCCATGTTCGTGTGGACAAGATATTAAATTTCTCTGAGAAAGTTAGCATAATCAATGTGACCAAAAAGACAATGTGCACTGAGAGAGAGTGATAAAGGAAGACGATAGGCTCACGCGTGGTATGAAAGTGATGTCAAATAATATGGCGATGGTTTGTCTGAACGGCAAGTTGAACGGGCACGATGCGAAATGGTGTAATTACTATTAGCCTATGTGAAATACCTGGTTAAAGGTATATTCATTAATTTTTCATTTAAATGGCTATTTACCAAGTACCAAGCATCCCATCATTACAAAAATAAGGACTGTTCTTCATTTTATATTTAAAGGGCCATCGCATCATTTAACCAAATTTATTAAGTCATTCCCTTCATATATTTACTAATTAAAGGACCATCCCAAACAGGCATACAAAGAACGCACCGGTCAAAAACCCCACCAAACTACAAGGGCCATGAAACCATGCGAGCAGTAACCGCTCTTGTTATATTAACTCTCACAACACATGATCGGTCGTAGCACATATATGCTATAATATGGTATTCAATGAACATAGCTAAACCTAATTGAAACATTAAGATGTATTACCTTCATGATGTTTGCTTCATCAGTGAGTGTAAATCATTGCACTTGCTGCCGCTTTGCTGTTTATCAGGCATTGTTGTACATAGCTGTATCTGCTTTTTGTCTCCTCGCCTGAACTTTTTCGGCAGAGACTAGTGAATCACTTTTCTGTCTGTCTGTCCTGTCTGTCCTGTCGTCTGTCTGTCCGTCCGTCCTGTCTGTCATGCTGTCTGTCTGCCGCCGTGCGTGTTCAAGTGCTTGTGAACGATTTATCTGGAGTTCCCGTAAGTCTATGAATGAGTAACTGGTGGAAAGAAACCCGCGCGTGTTCCACATTTCTCGACCTTATTAGATTTGGGCGTAAATCTGCTAATTAAGTTCTAATTTGCATAATTAACGAAACTTTTCCCGCAAGATTGTGTACCATTTTTCTGGCGTTCCGTAAGGCGATGTAATGTAATTTGGTGTAAGGGAGCGGGCTGGAGAGTTCTCAACTGATTATCTTTCGGGCGATTTCGGGCAAATTAAGTTATGCAAATGAAGCTAATTACTATGGCAAAAAACAGCGTAATTTGCTATAATTTTGAAACGGTACATTGGATGACGGAATTCCTTCACTGCATGAAAGCCTATCATGTGCGCATCTTTTTTCCAATTTGAGCGTGGGTGATACAGCTGCTTAGGTAGGCAAATGAGCTATTAAATATGCGGATTTCCTGTATCTCTGAAACCGTACATCTGATAGGCAATACAACTTCCTTCGCTGCATAAATACTATGCCATGCCATCTTTGGGTGAAATCATAATTGGGTCAAAGTGCAATGGTTTGCCGATTAAAGGGGCATTTTTTTTGATACAATTGATCTAATTAAATATGCATACTTGCTGTTAGCACTGAAATGGTACATTGGATATGCAAAATTCCTTTCGCTACCTGAGACTTCTATGCAAACCTCTTTTGTATGAATCAACAATGCGGTCAAGTGGCAAGTGGATCAATTAAAGGGGCATTGTTTGATGCAATTGATCAATTAAATATGCGTAATTGCTGTACGCATAAATGGTACATTGGAATATGCAAAATTCCTTCGCTACATGAGACTACTATATGGTAACATCTCGTGTGTGAATACTATTTGTGGTCCAAATGCATGTTGTCCCCTTAAAAGGCATTCTTTTTTTTTTTTTTTATTTTTTTTTTTTGATTATTTTATGCAACTAATGCTAAATGCTTGTCCATTTCAACCATTTTTTCTCAGGTTGTCATGGTCGTGTGAAATACTACACCTTCAAAAAGAATTTGATCAGGAGTTTGTTTACCTTACAAGAAATTAGGTCGACCATGTGTTTATTTGGCATTATTGGCTGTGTGTGATTTGGTGGTGTACAAAACAGGTGTTCAAACAGAAGACTTATCAAAAAGGGGGGGGGGTACACCACAACAAAGGTATAACATCAATATCTATATTAGATCATCCCTGTTTTCATTGAAATGTTTTTTTTTTACTTCTGTCAGTCCTTTTTTTGTGTTGCCAGCCTGTTTACATTCTTGGAAAATGTGAAAATACGCAAAATTGTTCCATTTTCGCCACTTTCTGGACCACGTAGGCGACTCCAATTTAAAATGTGGTCACATTTTTTTTTTTTTTTTTTTTTTTTTTAATTCAATAAATTTCATATTTTTACTAATTTTATGAATTTTAGGGAATTTTTGGGCATGACTTTTCATGATTAATATTACACTGGAAAATGTTGTGGCCCTGGGGGGTGGTGTCCCAATGAAAGACAGGAAATAAACGCAATATAATATACTTCATTAATAAATTTACAGATTGTTTTATTGGTTTCAAACTCTATCACGTTACTTAAAAATAGTTCAACTATACGGCAAGAAATCGGCGCCATCCGCAAATATAACTCCTAATCCACGCCCACCCGTAAATAGTCATTTTCAGAAGTACTATTTTACGTCGCTTAATTCCGCGTACCTACTGGCGATCGCGTAGTGCGTCCGCATTTGCACGTAGTGGATTGCATTTGACTACCACATTCATTCACAGAGATACATTGTTTGATGTGAAATTTATTGAATGAAAATGCAAACATTATATTTTTTTCATTGTTAACTGGAAATTTATTAATGAATTATTAAAACAAATATATACTGACTCTATTCGATCTCTGGCTTAAACTATGGTCCCTCGGTGACTACATTAGTGCTATTTTGCGTCGGGGCTGCGCCCCTCAGCAAAATAGCACTATGTAGTCACCTCGGTACCAGAGTTTTACCAGACTCTCATGTCAGTATAATATTGTATAATAATGCAAACCCGGGGGTGCTACCTCCTAACCATCTCTTGGTTAATGATTATGTTTGGGACATTTCAAATTTAATATCTCCCAAACGGAAGAGTTTGTGACCTCTATGGTGGAGCAAATTAAGAGTGAGAAGTCTAGAATACTATAAATGCAAACCCGGGGGTGCTACTCCTAAACATCTTCGCTATGCTCTTGTTGAGGACTTCTCATGATTAATATCTCCACATCGGAAAAATGTTGTGACCCCTGGGTGGGTCAATAAAGAGCATGGGAAGTAAAGATACTAAAATTCAAACCTGGATGCTTACTCCTTAACCATCTCTGACTGAATCTCGTTTGGGGGGGGTTCAACTTGCAGATAATATCTCCACAATGGAAAATGTTGTGACCCCTAGGGTGGTGTCAATGAAATCGTGGAAGTAAACTATTAAGAAATTGGAGTTTATCTGGTTTGCACAACTTTTGGGGCACCCTGGACTCGCACAAGTTGCACTCTGGTGTGTTTGCTTGTTTGTCTTACAATTAAGCGTCGAAAGCAGGCGAGACTTGTGGTTTCGAGACCGCCTTGCTTCTTTAGCTTCTTGCCTCCCTACTTTGTTGGACATCTTCCTTTAAATAAAACCATTTCACATCCAACCTTGCTGGTTACATAGCATTTATTTTGGATGTTCACTCTCGTACATTGTGGCAAAAGCTCGAGGTGAGGGTATTGCCAACCATCAACTAAGCAAGTGGGTGAACTTTTGTGAACCTCAATTGAGTTTCCAGATATTTCTTGATGGGAATTGAAATTTACTGATCTAGTTCATATATTTGGGTTACATTCCACAATCTAGGCAAAAGGTTTCAAAATTAATAAACTCTATTTAAGAAATATTACAAAGAGTCACCGCCCCCACCCGCATCACAACACTCCCCTCATGAGAGCATTGCTCTCATGCCCATAAGGTGATTTCGCACATTAAGCTGTCCATAGCATGCGCATCGCTGCTAAAGTTTCTAGTTCAATAAATTTCCCATCAGCACTAAAGAAATGCCACAAGTCTCCGTTTCTTAATATATCCTCTAGTGAAGAAGTTCCTCACATTGCACAATGTCATCAATCAAGTCAGGTTCCCAAGTCTCATTCTTCAAATTCCATGTTCTGACGGTGGTCAGGTGCGAATTATAGCAAGCGCCTCTTTGCTCGTGTTTTGTGGGGCTGGTAGTGTGTCGCTGTCCATCTTCGTTTAGTTCTTCTGCTATCTGGCTACTGATGTCAATGTCCTTTGCCATCCAACTGTGCCAGAATGCCACCATTTCCTACTTTAGATGAAGTTGTGCCACTATCCCCGACTCAGTATGAAACTCATTCAAGGCGGTTTCTTCTGGCTTCAATTGATGGAACTGAAAAAACCAGCTTCTTCTCCTTTACACTCATACCGTATTTGATGAGTCCTTGGCTTATTTTAGCAAATTCTTTTGTCTGCTCATATGCTTGCGCAAAGCTCCATGGCCATGATTTCATTGCCCCTTGTTTCATACTCATACTGGTACGTATGTGTTCCCTTGTTTCGCTGGTCTGCACTGTCTCCCCTTCAGTTAGGCAGAAAGGCAATATCCCATGCTTATCCATTAATGGTTGATTCCCTGGAACAAACATCTTGCAGTCCGAGTCAAATACGCTTGCAGAGCAAGTGGAGTACTGAAGTAATCCTGTGTGCAATCCCTGAGTTCATTTTGATGTGCAGGATTTAAGATTGACCTGTAAAATTGTTTCTGTTTTGTTTTTTTCAGTTATATATTTTCATGCATATCTACAACTCAACTCTTCTCGTAATATTTCTTTCTGATCCACCTCGTACTCGTACATAGACAAATATCCCTCTCCTCACTTAATCTCCTTATTACTCTTCCCTTCCAAATGGCATTCCTCCTTTCAATAGTTCATGGTGTGAATCCACACGCCTCGCCCCCCCCCCCGACTTACTAAAAAACCGGCTAAATCCAGGGATGTATCCCCCCTATATTTTGATGAGGGTGATATGGCAATAGCATCATCCCCCAGTTGATACCCTTTCTGTGTGTTTGCCCAAAATCCTCAATGGTATCATAATAGGTTGAAAAATGGTAAATTTTTGCGCGCTTGCGTGCATTTTTTCCAATACAATTACATTTAACGATTTTAGCTTCTAAATGGCAATTTTTTCCGTGCTTCGCGCGCACATGTGCTAGTAATAGATCTTTTCAGCAAACCCTGTTTCTTTCATAAATTTTCATCAACCCCATCCCCCCAATGTCAAAAAGAAATTTACGCCACTGCTAAAAAAAAGTTGATTTCTATCTCAACACTGTCTCCATGCATTAGCTTAAGCATTGCTCCCAATAACTACCTCCCCAAGAGAATCCTCTAAACTACCAGATACTGCCCCAGCCTCATTCCCACAACCCTCCCCCCTCCACCAAACAGACTACCATTTACCTTCTGACTCACTTATCTCTCTGCCCCTCTTTCCCCTTCTGGCTGCCTCACTCTTTTCTATGGCACCGGCTGGTTGTTCCTTATCCTCTTTCTTTGTTCCTTTCTTTTTTCCCTCTTCCGATTGGCTCCTGATTCATCTAAGCTGTCCATTTCTTAGGCTTCTTCTCTCTGCTGGGTATAGGGAACATCAAACCTCCCTTTGCTTTATACTCTCACTAACATTCTGTGAGGTCAAACTGGGGGCCAACATTTTTGTGTCGCCTGCCTTAAGGCAGGAAGACACATAGGGATCACTTTGTCCACTGTTGTCTGTTGATGTCTGTTGTTGTGAAAAAGGGTTAACATTTGCTTGTATATCTGCATACTTCGATAGATTTAAACCAAACTTGAGTCATAGATGCAACATGGGATCCTGAATTTGCTGTTGAGGGTCAAAGGGCACATCCCAGGTCAAAGGCCATGTGAGGTCCTAAGTTTTTAACATTGACCCGAAATTGAAAATTGGAATTATTGGAACCAAACTTGAGTCATAGGTTGCAACATTGGATCCCTCATTTCTTTATGCAGTCAGAAAGGTCACATGCCAAGGATCAAAGGTCCTGTGAGACCTATCATTCAAAAAAAAAAAAAACCGCGACGGCAAAGCAACAATGCGGTCCGATGAATAATTGTATTTTTTCTTATAGAATACCAACTTCCTGATGTTTAATCAGAAATGGGCCATTTCTATGTTCTTCTGCCCGTTCGAGGGATGTGTTCACAATCACCCTCATTATCAGGAGATGGAAGCAAGAGTTTCATATGTATCCCTTTGAATTCTTGTAACAAAATTCTGTTTGTATTTTTGTGATATATTAAAAAAAATAAAAAAGTGGTGTTTTTTTAAATATTTTTTTTTAATTTTATGACACGATCAAGTTTTCATAGTTAAAATAACAAAGTTTGTCCTACAAGATTTTAGACATGAATACATTACGCACAATATAAACTGAAAAAAAAATCTACACACCAGCACAAAATAGATGTACCCGCTAATGAAGGTTTAGGCACTCCTCCCATACATATTTTCAAAATTGCACTATTACACATCTACACTCCTACGAACAATAAGGGTTGAAGTTTCTTCCTGCCAAAGTTTTAACAATAATCAAAAATACGTCAGAGGTGGGGGGAAAAACTCTCCACATAAACACAGCATTATTATAGTTACATAAATAGTAAATATTTTGAATAAACAAATATCAAAATGAACCTGGACCACTTGAGATTTAGATACCAATGGTAACCCTAGGGTGTTAGTGTTAGGCCCTCAATTTAAACAAAAGTTATTCCTGGACCAGTAAGCAATAATTGTTCCCTCAAGGTAGAAGGTGTAATCGCAGTTCATTTGGCATCTGTGTCGGCATCCAAGTCAGCTTGATTCCCATTAGTTTCCTTCCTCCCTTCAGAGTTTGGTGTATGTTAAAGGAATGAAATAAATTCATTTCATAGATTTATAAGACCAGTTCACATTCACAGACTACCATCTCCAAAACTTCTCCAGATGTGAAGCGCCTTCTGCTAAACCCTTGTGCTGCCAGTTAACCTTCATACAAAATGTGTTAAGGAGATGTTGCTCTTTTCACTTTTGGTGTACAGGTCGTTGTCATTGTTCTTCACATACAAGTCTGTGAACATGGGTCCACCAAATAGATTGACCATTGGTTCACAAGCATTCCAGCATTTGCCATCTTGTGAGATTGGAAAATTTTGCAATTACAATTCCTTGCTGTTTAGCAAGTAAGGCCATCTGATATGAGATGCAAGAGCCTGTCTTCACTAGCATATGGATTTCATGCAGCAAAAAGAGGTTTGCCATCTTCAATGCCTTCGCTCTGGTGTATCTCAAAGTAACTTCCCTGTATTTCTGTCAACAGGTTACGAAGAGAACTTTGAGGCCTCTGTTCTCAAGAAGCTCAATGGCTGTTGCCACAAAATCAAGTGCAACTGTTGACATCAAACCCTGGGTTTTTCAAAAGCTGCCAATGGAAATTTCAAGTTCTTTGTTGCGCCACAAACCATGACTAATGCACTAGTGGCGAGTTCTCTGCTAGCTGCTTGGTTGCGTCTCCCATCTCCACAAGTCAAAATCAAATAACTGGTGTCATCCACTGACCTCTATATCGTGGTACAGAGGGGTTCGTGAGACACCAGTTTTTGATTTGTACAGTCTACACATGGATAAAGATACGTGGAGCGCCGCACGCTGAATGGTCGCAGAGTACAAACACCAGGAAATTGCTTTTCCGCCTAGCAATTGGGCTGTGAACCATGCATACACCTTTGTCTAAGGCGAAAAGCCACTTTCCCTATTGTTTCAATTCTGTGTGACTCAGACCCGCTATCCATGGTAGAGGTCAGTGGTGTCATCCAGGTTCACATACCCAATCAATTGGCCTGTGGTTGCACAATACAACTAAGAGCATCTTTCATTTCACCTTATCTTGTAGAATTCCCACATATGATGACCATTCCGTCAAGATTCAATGTGACCCTTTTGTTTTGCATTCTCCTTGAAACACATCTTAATATAATCTATGGCTTCTGGTACAAAACCCATTTACTGGAAGATACTGACCCATGTACTTCCAATAAAAGTGTGTTCACTTGGACGAGTGAATGAAATCCTTGATCTCTCATGACTGGTATGCTTGGGACTTGCACTTTGACAAGCAGGGCCCTTTCATCAATAATTAGTAGTGCCACCGTTCATTGATGCTTGATTGTGCAACTTGTTCTCCCAGAAATTCCTCAAAGAATCTAGATTTTCAAAAACTGTCCAAATTTGGTTGTAGACTCATTCTCAAGGGTCTGGATATCCTCTGAATCTGATGAATTAGGTTCCTCAAGTCCCCACGTTGTAGAAGCCTGCTGATGCTTGTAGTTGCTTCTGCTTCCGTTCCATTTCACAGACTTTAATTTTTCAAAATTAAAAAAAACCCCCTGTTTTTTTTTTTTTTTTTCTGCTTCTCCATGAGATCACAACAATGGAGCCTGTTCAGGCAGTCTTGATGATGACAATAGGAGTGGTCTTGTTTGGAAGAGACATGCTTATTTGTATATATTTCTTATCTATCTTTCCCTGGAGAATGGCCAGCGCAGATATGTTGAAAAAAAAAAAACCCATGTGCGCTTGGCCCGGATTCAACCGGCGACCTTCGTAATTACATGCACGCGCTCTACAAACCCAATACCGAACTGAGCTATCAGCCAAGGGTCGTAGAAGAGGCGATATGATATCATCTATGGTTTTAGTTCGAAAGGTGTCCTTCGCTTTCCTAGCGGGTAGCAGCAGAACTGTAATATTTAACATATACGAGTTATTGTTTTGAAGATTTAAACTACTAACGACATGCTAAACGACATGCTTATTTGTTTTGCAATACATTTCTCACAACAAAGAGCCTGTTCTGGTCAAGAAGTGCAGAAGTGTTTTGCACGGTTTGTAGATTTATAGGCAGCACCACATTGCCAAATGAACTCCCTTGAAAGCATAGGTTCCTGTACTGTATGCCCTAATCTGATTTTCCACACCAGATAACATGTTCAGAATTGAATTCAAAGCAAGTACATGTCACTAAAGTCATTACCCTGAAGAAATGTTCTTGTATATATGTCATTATGTTGGCAGATGCTTTTCTTCCAATGTACTGCTGGGTGCATGCTAAGTGAATTGTCATTGTCAAGCATATACTCCACTCTTACGAAATGTGTTCATAGAAGTTTCAAGAATGAGCTTTTTTGTTTTTGGCTAGACTGTACCAAGATCATTAAGGCTTTCATGTTGGCCATCCTGTATTGTCTTTGTCGTGTATTCGGTAAAATAGCATTTCTTGGGGTTAAAATGAAGACTCGGGAGCTTCTGAGGGTGACTGCTGATATGCTTTCCCTGGCCCCAGTCGATTTTTTCCCTTTTTTAAATCCCCCAATCTCTGGGCAAATCTGTTTGGTTTTTGATCGTTTTTGGTGTCACTTTAATACAGACGACTGGTGCAGAATCTGTTGTACTGTTTTCTGTCACGCAACTTTTTTGGAAAACCTTATGAACATTTTCCTTTGAAATCTCTTTTAGCTTGAAAAGTTTGCAAATGGTAAAGACCATCATCAGAGGGACACACTCTGGCTTACCATTGCTGTCATATGAAAGTGTGGTGAAAGGCCCTCCTAACTTCATCTGACCTGTCAGCCCTTATGAAGCCATCACAAGAACGTAGAAAGGTGCCAAGTTTCATGGTATTGATTGGTCCCTTTTCCTTGCATACCTAAACATACTTTTTGGCACTAGATGAACTCACCATACCAGAAAGCTCACGCACAGAAGACAAGAAAGAAACCTTAATTACTCTGATTTTCTGCAACAGTAATGGATCATCCAATGTGCTTCAATGCCTCTACCTCTTCTTTATCCCTCATATTTTGATGCTGAGAATTCAGACTTCTGGCTAAATTGGGGACAGAAGCCGTCAATAGTTCAAACCCTTCAGACTTATACATAATTCATAAGCCCTGTCCAGGATGGTTGCTTGTTTCTGTGCTTTTCTCAGGTTTTAGTAAGGTGTGCTCTGCTGGAGTCATATCCTCATCTAGTAGCCTTTGGAGGAAGCAGGAGCCCACACAACAAGCACATTCGCTATCAGTGCCCAACTATGTTCAATTATATCCACACACCATTTTGTTTCTTCAATTCTATGTGCTTTCTTTGTTAGTTGAAAAGCTGAAAAGTATCTCCATGAATTGGAAATCATATTCCACCACGCTATGTTTTTTCTCTGATATTATGAACAACCTCCCTTTATAGCATTGCACGTGTTGTAAAAAACACAAGATGTTGCCTCTGGAGACATCAAAATAACTCATCTGGCACTGATACAATGTCCCCTACAAGGGCTTTTGGTTCGCTCAACGCATCATGCCATTTTGGCCAACCGATGTGTGCAACAAGAACAGTGCCTATTTTTGGAAGTTGAAATGTAATGCAAAGTTCTGTCATTCTGCAGTTTTTCGCCTTCAGCAAGGGCCTGTGTAATCAACTCTTGGTTGGATTCTTTTTAGTCTAGCTGCCTTTCCATGAAGTATGCTTACCTGTAACATGTAAAATTTAAGTGTGAATTGTGCTCTAAATCAAATTACTTTGGCACATAAGATTCGTCCCTTTTAAATTTGCACTTGTTTAATTGCCAATCCAATTTTGTCCGCAATTCAAATTCAATGATATTCAAGTTCCTTATTGATTTAAAAAACACTTTAATGTCCTTTATGGTTTACCATTTCCTAAGTTTTTGGCATTGAGTACTTTCCTTGTAAATGTCTTTGCACTCCGATGTTAGGTTGAAAGGTTTTTGTTTTAAATGGTAATTGTTACATTAAGAGAATAAAGGTATGATTTTGGGAACATGTACTCTTTATGACAATTGAAACCAAGGTGATACCATTATTTTAAGTTGAAGAACGAGGCCGAGGCAGAGTTCTTTCACTTGAATAATGGTGTCGCCGGTTTTCAATTTAGTCTTAACGGAGTACCCGTTCCCCAAATCATACCTTGGCTTTATTCTCATCCTAAAGGGGCATTTTGTGATCCACACCTCGCCCCCGATGTGGCCTAAAAATGTTGAGTTTTTTTATCATCTGAACCGTTCGCTTAAGTAATCCATGTGCAATCTATGGGAACCGTGGGAAATGAGCAATGCTCAAACCAAAACCACAGGATCGGGATCATCTCAAATTTTGAGAATTAAGCTTTCCAATATATTCTAGTGATCATGAATAAACAGAAGGTGCTGATCACAAATGCGCTTTAAACAGCTTCATAATTTGGAGGCATCTTTACCCATGTCGCTATCCTTAGGTTTTAATTACAACAAGAAGAGACTACCACTACCCGTGACAACAATCGACAACGTTGAACGCAACGATCACACGCAATGAGACGCAAAGTTGGCTGTGAAGCGCAAATGGTGCGAGCGCTTCACCCTCCAAAAATTTAAATTTGCAATGCGTACTATCTGGGTTCAAATGTCAAATTGAATCGGGCAGCACCAATGAAATGCTTACATTTCATAGCTGTTTAAAGGATTTAGCAGCGATAATGCAAGAGAATCGAAAAAAGGTGGAATGCCGTTTTTACTTATAACTCAGGGATAATTGTGTAAAGTCCATAAACTCGTCTACTCTTTATCATATAGAAAAATGAAGTAATGTTGGGAAATTTGTCATACCATCCTCCCTCAAATAGACTAAAGCTACGGGTCTCAAAATCTGCACTAAACAGCTGACTGTGGTTTACACAACACCAGTACAGATAAATAAAATATCAATAATGTTTGTGTTTCATTCACACTGTATTGTATCTGGTGCACAATAATAGCGTGAAAATCTGTGACTTCACCGTGAAACTTTTTTTGTTCTCAAGTCGATTTTGATACGCACGTAATAGAATTAAGAATCATAAAAAAAGTACTACTGCCTTGTCTTTAATCCGGATTTCAAGCCAACCCACTTTCAGGTTATGTTCGCATATCCATGCAGTACCAATATATAAATAGAATTTTACTGATTTTTTTTGATGTTTTCATAGCAAATCGCTGCTAATCCCTTAAGAATTTCATAAGTCTAGTGTGTTTGCGATCACCCTGATGTATATTTAGCCGATAAGTTTTCCCATTTTTCTTTGAATATGCCCATCCCGATTTTACTTTCACTTCTTCAAACACTGGGCTTACATTCCATTTTCATCAGATCTGTTTTCAATATCCCCGTCATTGATGCATATTCAGGATATCGGGTTATACGAACTTGAGGCAGTGTAAATTCCTTCCTGTACTACTTCCAAGCATCAACTGTTGGAGCTTCTGGAGCTGTGATGTTTTTTCTTTTTCTGCAGGTTGTATGTCATTACTGGGCTATCCCCTTATGACAGGTGGCGTACATGGTTACCATTCCGGTTCCTTCCCCAAATGGCAGTAATGACTTGATCTTTCCTGCTGCACTTATATAGATGTGGCACTGCTGCCTGCATATCGCGCAGGTTGCGTAACCAGCTTTCCCTCTGAAGCGTTGTAAATATTAATAGTCTGCCGAAAAGTTTTTATTCTTTGTGTGAGGTTTTATATTTGCCACATTTTGCACAGGGACATAAAGAAAATCACAAATTCAGTACTAATGCAATTCCTTGCACATTACAACAATCAGAAATTTCTTTACACAAACATTTTGATTTGCAACAGTACAGTTCAGACCCAACATCTCAACAGCTAGTAAGGCAATACGCAACCACTGTAAATTAACCAACTCCAACTTCATGATTGAACAATCATTTTGTTTGTGTTGCCAATTTGGAACTTAACAATAACAGTGAATCCACACCCCTTTCAGCCCTTTCCCTTTCCTCAACTATATTCACTGTCTTTTGGCTCGCTGCATTCATAGGAGGGGCGTCAGGTCATCTTGTGCAATCGTGAATGGAACCGAGTACTTCTTTCCATTTGCCGGTTTAATTCTTAATTTTTAATCTACAGGTGCCTAGAGCAAGTGTTAAGTGGCATTTTCCGTCCCCTCAAGTTCTTTGCTGTGGTTTAATGTCAACTTTATTTTCACCATGCACACTTTCTGCCATTGCCTCTTACTGAAGTGCAGATGGTTGTTTGAGTTTTTCTGGCTGAGCAACAGATGTCAATGCAGCGCGCGCTCCAGTGTAAGATCACAATCAATTTAGAACCTTTGTCCTGGTCTTCGGTTGTGGCTATGCCTAGCACTATGCGGTCACGTAAACATGAATCGTGCATGCATGTTCCGAAGTTGCAAGTCTGTGCCAGTATTCTGATAGCTGCCAGGAAGTCTTCAAAACTCTCTGTGTCTTGTTGATGTCTGTTTGTTAAACATGTATCTATCGTATGTCTATTCTCCCCTTATGGAGTTTGCGTTAACTTTTCATTATTACATCCAGTTATTTTTTTTCTTCTTACTAGCAAAGTCAACTCCAACTGTTGTAAATTTGCATTGCTTTGATCCCAATTACAGGATGAAATAACACTTTCGGATACTCAGGCGTTGCCCTGTGACTTTGTTAGATGTGCATAGTTTCTCCACAGACCCTTGCAGGCACTACAGATCTTCAGAAACTCTCACAGGACCATAAAACATCTCAAACTTAGCTGTATTTTTACGGGAAGTAAAGCCATTACTTGAAATACATGGTGATTTAGTGTGTGCGCCTTCGAACACAAACGATTCTACAAAAACTATAGCTTCTAGTAATTGATTTATTTTGCATGTTTGTGTGAAGTTTCAACGATGTTCTTAGGGTCTGTTCGCAACAGCATATTTTTAAAGCTGTACTTGATACCACCGCATTTTTCCGAAAAAGTGCTAGCGATCCACAGTGGTTGACATTTGTATGGTAGGCTATCGTCTAGGGGTTTATTGTGAACATTTTGTGGGTTGGGGGAGTGCCTAAACCAAGCCACAAACATTGAATAAATCTTCTTCTCAAAGGCTTCAAATGTCCCTATTTTCTTTAAAGGGGGATGGCCGATTTAAGGATTTGAAGTTTCAATCTTGAAGATTGGCCTTCACCCAAAACCCCACCTGTAAAATTTCCGCGCCGATATTTCAATCAATGCGTTTTCATGTGAGAGCAGAAAACGTGAATTCGTAAGCCTCCATAGATACTGTGTAAAACTACTATTGGTCGACCAAATTGGGGTAGCATTTTCCGTTCGCCATTACTTCCAAACAAACATCCTTTGGCCTAAGATTTCACAGGGTAACTAGAAAAATAGGAGGCTTTCTCCTTCTTATACCAAAATGTTGACCCTTCCGGTACAATCTGGTCTTCTGGGACGAGGCTATTATCGTCGGGCCATGGACCCTTTAACTGATAAAGTACAAATCAGTGATAACAAAATGTGAGAAATAAAAGGTGGTCTTTAGGTGACCGATACAGTAGAATAAGAATGTCCTTGGTGGTTATGCAAAGCTTGTGTGTGAAAAATTGGACGGGGTCTTTGGGTGACAAGCGATTCTGGACAAGGTGAGGGTTGGGGTGTAAACAGCCATGTTACGCATTTTCTGACCCCAAGAAGGAATTATAGATTTTC
This sequence comes from Ophioderma brevispina, assembly GCA_023653785.1. Lineage (NCBI taxonomy): Eukaryota > Metazoa > Echinodermata > Ophiuroidea > Amphilepidida > Ophiodermatidae > Ophioderma > Ophioderma brevispina. The sequence continues at coordinate 18,385 of JAMKCH010004363.1, read as the reverse complement.
AAGAATGCCCCTTTAATCATCCCATGCAACCTTTGACCCAAATCTATCAACACCCCATATGGGCCTGGGTCAGAATTCTTTTTTGGCCAATCCTAGTTATTACACAGCAATTGATTTGTCACAAGGAAGAATCTAAATTTTAAAAAAATACCCCTTTAATCGCCCCATTTGACTCTTTGACCCAATCTGTTAACACCCCCAAAATGGTCAGTGGTTTTTCTGATCACTTTGTGATTATAACAAATGATGTGTGCACGAGCTGAATCATATCAAAACGTTTGATGTAAAGGACCCTGTAATTTTCTAACTTTACTCTCCACACTAAAGGGCAGCTGAGGTCAACCATCCAGCAGGAGTTTCGGACTGCAAGCTTGGAATTCTCCATTGCTGTGTATAGGGGTGCGCTGTTGTATACCACTACTGTTTTATCCACACATTAGGATCGCATTATCGTTCTGCATGATTCACAATTTTTCTGATACTAATTATGACAATTATTCCTTAAAAGTATGTTTTATCTCACAGTCAACACAGCCGAAAATAAGCTGAAATAATTCTCTCTCTGTGCATTATAACAAATCAACTCTTTGAACACCACTTCCCCTAACCGGTAATGGTTATACGAGCTGGCACCAGCTCCTCTGCTACCAAACTTTCTAGAGAAGCAACTTTGAATTGGTTCAATTCTCACAATTTTTTAACCTGCGGTCGAGATCTTTGACTATGAGATTGAATGTTTATAGTTGGATAAGGGAATGAATTACCCCTTACATGGTATGTGGATTAGGAAACAGCTGTTGTAATGGCCTTGTTTAAGAGGTAAACAAACTTTGGTAAAAGGGTCAAACCGATGAAAAACAGGTGTTTTACACAGGAAAAATGTAAAAATCATGCTAAATGCTGCCCCTTATAACAAATTCTGGCGGTCCGCCCTGGTACCCTATTTTTTGTCAGTTCCTGTGTTATTCTATGAAAAGAATTTTCTCAGCTCATAAGTACTTGGAATTAGTGTGTGCTCCAATATGAACGAGTTGTGAAGTTTTAATGGCAAAAGGCAGCTACCAATAGTTGTTTTCAATGACTTTCTCTGGGGGCAGAAAACCTTGCAGAGTAACTAATAGTTGTTGCGTTGTACCCCAAGGTTTTTATATGAGATAGCTTTTCAAGACTGACCCTTTCAACGGCCTAACATGACCTTTTGGACCAATCTGTGAACACACTCCCCATATGGGATTTGTGTCGCAGTTCTTTTGACCATGTCTAGTGATTACAGCAATTGATTTGTGCAAGGAATTTTATAGATTTTCAAGAATGCCCCTTTAATCGTCCCAGTGACTTTTGACCCAAATCTGTGACCACCCCATATAGGTCTTGGGCCAGTGGTTCTACGGACGATTTTTCCCAGCAATCTGCCTTAACGTCTCGAATGAGAAACTTTTTTCGAAACTTTACTTTGGAAACACAGAGAGAAGGGCCCACAGCATACGGTCAGACAGAATTCCATGAATGGTAGGTGCCTCCATTCAAAAGGCGACACCAACTGATCAACAATATAACACCTTCATTCAAAGGGCAACTATCAAAGCTATCAAATTCAACTCCAATTGTGTATAAAGTAGACATTGTACTTCCTTGCAATGAGATGAACAGAAATGCAGTCAGTAATACATAATCACAATTTTTGAGAAACACCCTCATTTTTGCATTAATGTTACAGAGCAAGTCCAGAATTTTCTTGGAAGTGAATGTACATAGAGTCTAGATACAGTTGTTGCTTGACAGTTTTTGTGATGGAATATGTGTCATCATCCTCAAACAGATTGGCGTGTTATTGACGTTTATCATGGTTTGAATGTTGCATGCAGGGTTAGAAATTTGTCGCTTGTGCGAGAATCAGTCTTGATTCCCCAAAACAAATTTTGCGGGAATCCTCAAATTCACTACAGTTGTCAACGTCACCTAATCAACATGAATTCACGCAATCAGTTTTTATGAGAATCTTTCTGTACGGCACCATGTTTTTGGCGTGCCATGCTGCTATTATTAATACCCTGGCATGGACACTGCCTATAACAATTTTGTCTGTGTCTTTTTTAGACCAAGTTTTCCTAACAGTCAATCTGAATTCGCCAAAATTACAGAATTACATTATGCTCCAAATATCTCATCAAGCATGTATTGTATTTTTTTGCTCACAGATATGGAAGGTTGTACTGCTATTTTAATGTTGACTTTTGGTTAAAAATAATAAAATACATTTTCAACCCCAAAAAGACCTTGTACATGAATAGAATGTGTAAACCAATGGGGGCATCGAGTAAGCCAACATGGTTCATGGTACATGGTACATGGTTGAATAATTGAACATAAGTCGTGTTGATAATATTGACTATTGAGTACTGCAAGTCACTATCCCATGGCAAATGTCAATTCAACTCCTGGATCATTACAAAATATTGAATACCTAAGAGTGTGATCGTAAAACAATATAGTCATGAGGTCAAATGTGACCTTTCCTTATTTCACAAGGTGAAGCCGAGTGAAATGAAACTGTCAAAATTTGACCCGAATGATAGATTTTACTATTATATATTTTTACGATTGCACATATAGGCAGTCATATTTGTTTTTATATATGATAATCACAGTTCCTTTTCATGCCATGTAAAGTATACAATATCAGGTTAGAGGAAAATAGGCACACTTATTTTCACCGAATACTGGCTCAGCCTATCACCCCGAACCTGAAGGGTGAGGGTCGGGGTTAGGGGTGAATATGTGGGCCCGTTCCAGTAACAGAGGGAATGAATATGTGCCCTTTTCCCGATTTAAACCATTTAGTATTTGTTTTCTTACACCTCGCTTTGATTTCTGGGACAAGGTTTAAGGAAATAGAAATAGCTCGCGTAATATGAGTCGGCCCATGAAATAGCATGATTATGTTCATGATTTCATGATGTTATAGATAAAACTCTCACATGGCTCAAATCACACTTCAATCCATGAGTATAATATGCCCAGTAGAGTAAATGGTATGGTTCCCTATGCCACCACGGTAGAGTTTATGCACCTCCGTGGTAACTGATCGCATTGTTTTTCAGGATTCAGTTGCATGCCATAGACTTATAGCATTTTCAAGTGGCGTAGCCAGGGAGGGTGCTCAGGGGCACTAGCCCCCCGTCAAATTTGGCAAAATCATCGAATTTGACAATTTAGGGCAACCCCAGCCCCCGTCTGCAGCTCAGCCTCCCGTCAAAGTGCAATCCTGGCTCCACCCCTGATTTTTGATTGCTTTGAGTATTGTAAAGCATGATCCGTTGATGTACTGATTACATGTAACAATGGGCGAAGCCAACGATTCATATTAATGGCTGAAGTAAATATCACATCCCACCGATCACATGATTAATTCCAGCACATAAGAGAACATATAGTCCATTACTCTACCTCCGTGCTTATTGCATAAACCTTGTGCCGCTTTTACGCACACTTCCACGATATGTCCATTTCTGTGGCGCGCAGCGCGCGGTTTACTGAATACTGGTTGCGACCATCAAATTCGCACTTGGCTGACATCATGGCCCCTAATTAGGGAAATGGTAATGGATGACAAGTAAGCTGGCAAAGGAGAGTTTGCCTGGTAAACTAAATTTGTATAAGTCTTGGTATCACTTTGTTATGAGGACTACATCTCAGTCAAAGTGTTTGAAACCCTTTGAGATGTCTTGTTCCAAAATGCCCTTCTGTTACCTGTGATCAACCGTTAATAACAGAAATTTGTTCTCTCCTTCAGAACCTTCCCCAAGAGTGTATTGAGTCCCATCCCACAAAGCACCAGTTGGGGAAATTTCACTTCAATGAGGGTTCATGTGCTCCCACAAAATTTCTTAACACATCAAATCCGACTTTTAATATCATGGTCATGAAGATGTGTCCTTCTTACTTTTAAACACCTTCATCCATAAAGTACAGATATAGCAATTAAGCATATTGCAGTGCATTAATGTGTTGGTTCCAACACATCTGGGAAGAATCCAACCATTGCTTGGTGGGAAATGGGAGGGATATGCAAGATAGGAAGGCTTTTAGCTTCCCGAGACCAATCACAAAGATTCAAACTATCAGTTTGAGAATAAAGCAAGTATAACCACAAGAGGTGTTTCCAAAACATTTGACTGAGATTGTAGGTAATCACATTAATCAATTAAAAAATTTTTCCTTCAAAAACATATTAAATGATGCCTATGTGTTCTCATTGGTCAAAGGCCATAATTTTATTTCTCATATCATACCTGATAAGCTACATATGTATTTGTTATTACTAAAGCTTAGACTTTCAAAGCAGTTTAGCTAAAATATACTTTTATTGGTTGCTATCAGCTTAAACAAAAAAGGCAATGTCAAGGGAATCAAGATTTTCCAGGGACATTATTAAGGATGATTGAACTTATCCAAACAGATTGTGGCATCAACCAAGCTGTCATTAGAGCATTTACTGTACTTTTCAATCAGTATTGTGCCAAAGTCTCCAAAATATACATTTTATTGCCACAGCCTTGCTCTTTGTGTTTATACACCTTGCTTGTAAATAAATAATCATGCAAAAATGGCTGAGATAAAACACCTGAAAGTCACATGAAAAATTGCAACATTTGGGTATTGCAGTGTACTGTAACACTAACACGTTGACCACTCAATCAATATTGCAAGTAGGAAACCCACTTTGTTTAATATTCTTGTGTTGTATCACACACTGACCATTGAAAACTCCATAAAGTGCAACTTTTGGGTGTTCTATCCCAGCCATTTCAGCACGACCGTTTACAAGTGAGGTGTAACACAAAATGTAACATGTAACATTAATTGTAAGACTTGTATAGGAGATACTGATTATTCTATGGCTTACGGCTTATTATATTCGACGAAACGAAACAGGCTCAGTGCACCCATTGGATGCACTAAGCCTGTTTCGTTTCGTCGAATATCTTAAGCCATGTCTTTCAAACAGATAGTAAACTTAAACAAAGGGTTTCAGACCAATTTCGTAACATAGTGCTAATTTTCTTACTGAACCATGTGAAACCAATCATTTGTGTACACACTTGTCCATTGAGCTGTGGCAAAACAACCAAGTGAGTAACCTATTTGTCAGCAATTATGGTATCATTCATAGCCAGGGACAGAATAAAGGTCCATTCATTCACTGCAATGCAGTGAAAATGGATGAAAACCATCTCTGAATCAACACGGCAGCAGTGCAATGCAATTTGTGTTGCTGCTGTGTTGAATCAGAGAGAGTTTGCATCCATTGAAATGTGAATAGACCTTTTAAGGGCAATTCCACCGTCATGGACGTTACATTTTTATCACACTTCCTGTATTCAAAAGGTATTCCAATAAACCAGAATGCTTTGAATGTTAATTTTACTTGTGGTAATGTTAGTGGACAGTCTAATGTTTAACATGAGCATGAATTTTCTAGGGAACTCCGATTAAAAAGATATGAGCTTTAGAAGTGAATGTCATGGACGTTACGAGAATGGACAAGCGTTTTTTTGGACAACATTCATTACAAAAGCTCTTTGAAGTTGCAACCTCAAACTTCATGGTTCCTGTTTAATAATGTAACCACAGCATACACTATCTAACTTTGGAATAAGTATGGGATAACATCTTACCATAGTATAGAAACACATCAAAATGAGTGTCATGGACGTTACATTTTTGGAAACGTCATGGATTTTACACATATTGAAATGGCAACACTTCCTAATTGATAATTTAGAGTTAGGTGCTTAGTGCAGCTCCTATTGATTAATTATAGCATAATAATTCTAGAAAACTCCAGTTGATTAACAAGATATAATCTCTAGAAAATGCGTCATGGACGTTACATTGGGGACATTACCGTGGAATTGCCAAAGCATCCAATTGCACATCTGATGTAATTTGACGGTACAATCTGTAGTCTTCCATAAATTTTAAACCAGAAAATTTTCTTACGTGATTAGAAAACACTATTTAAGTGGAAGCATTTTTAACATTTATATATCGAGCTACGTTCAAACCAATCATGGTCTGAGATGAACAATTGGTTGCCCAATTTCTGTCCATAAGCTATGCTGATGATGTTGAAAACTTGCACGTCTCTAGCAAACTCAACTGCAAAGCTATTTGACCTAAAAAGATATCATTGGTCCACATTGGGTATTTTAAATATTGAAAAGTCTTGAGGTGGACAGGGCTGGAAAAAATGCTAAATTTCCCGGGAATACAATCCAAATTTCCCTCTAAGATTGCAAAATTTCCCTTCAATTGTTATGCATTTCTTTATTTAAAGGTCAAAAATTTCCCTCCAAATAGCAAAATTTCCCGGGAATGTCATTGCCAAATTCCCGACTTTTTCCAGGCATGGAGGTGGACATATTTGGCTTAATCTTATCACACAAACAATGCACCACATTTGGCTTCATGCCATAAGAGTGTCCAGTAGACATGACCTGAATTATCAAACCTGGGTATTTCACTATATAGGTAAAAAGTTTTCTCTTCAAATTGATGCCAAGACATTTTATAGCTTAAATTTCAAAATTACACAGAAAATTTGAGAATAAGAAGTCACCCTAATACTTTAGGGCACTGGGTGTCTATAATGACAAATATTGTAACTTGTTTATGCAATGCTAATTTCATGTTACCTACAGAGATATGACCAGTAATGTAGAAAAATTTTTGGAAGAAATTTTACAATAAAAAAGGAGAAAACAATTTAAGATGGTGTCTTTTGTTATTATTGCACAGGACTGCTCCAAAAAAGGTAAAATCTCTTTAACCAAGCTAATTTTTAGATGTCTTGCAAAATCCTTGGAATGCTCGATTACCTTTCAGATAATAAAATCTCTCTTTGGTCAAAGTATAAAACAAGATCTACCTTTTCATGTTACATTGCAACATTTATATGCGATCCAAAGGTATGATTGTGTGCATTTCCTATTATGTCTGGAATCAAATCTGAGACGCGACGCTAAAATAATGTGCGTTGACTGCGTATGCACAGCTGTACTTGACTTAGTAACAAGGTATCCTAGTAACGTAATACGTTTGCGAGATTGGCCAATATAGCAGAGGTCAATTGTACTTTTGTTGCATGCTACGCTTCTCAGATTTGATTCCAGACATAATACAGAAGTTAAAATGGAAATAGTGACCAAGAATGACTATTCTAGAAAAGTGCACCCCATTTTTTTCTACACAGGGTTTTTGCATATTTAGATTATTGAATCACACCTGAAGGGAATAAGCTGAAAAAGCAAGTCTTTAAGTGATAACAAGATGATTATTTTTGTCATGCACGACAGAAAATTCACAGGTTTCCCAATTAGGAGAGCAGGCAAGTTCAAAGCTTAATTTTCAGTTTTCATTTCTGTCAAATAAACCCTGAAAATGTTCTAGGTATGTGTTCTACAATCAAGTGCAAATTTAGTTTTTGAGAAGTTTTACCCTCAGAAAATGTCTGTGTCGCTCTAAACCATCAGATCTGATAGAGTAGATAGTATATATGGTCTGTATAGTGTTCGTCAGTAATTCTGAAGCAAAATTCACCACTCGTGCGTAAACCTGAAAGTGTGTAATGGGCGCTTGACAATGGAAATCCAATATGTGCGCATGCCATGTGTTTCAGAAATTATGACGATGACTATACGCCATGAACAATGCATGAAATGTATCGGCAGCTTCAAACACACCTAATATATTGAACAGTTGGGCACACACACATGTACAGGCACTTGTTTCTACGACAATTGATCAATAAAATGTGCTATGTTCACGACAACAAACGATCAATATGTCGTGACATTACCTTCTTCACCAGCAGTTTATGATATAACTAATCAATAGCACTGACTGTAAGATAAGGCTTTGCATCAGCAAACACAGTTACATTTGTTGCCATGGTGACTTAATATAAACAAGTCATGCACATGACCCATTACAAATATACTATTTATAATTTCAATTAATATTTCAAACAATACGCACGCTTCTTTATTACAAGTAGAAAATCATTGCACCCACATACAGTAGTATTAATAATTAAAACGCAACCAAGTTTTTGAAGATCAGCAATTTCACTCATTTTTTTCTCACATCACCCTTGGAGCAAAAATCTCAAGAATGATATTTCAATGGGAAGAAAGAAACCTGTATTACATGTAAATGTCATGCTTACAATATATTTTTCTAAGTGAAATGCACAGTTCAAGAGTATTTCACTTTTTGATATGAGGTGAGTGAAATTGCTGAAGATGTTGAAACTGGTAACACACTGATTTAGAAATTGCACCATTCATGTGACCCATACAGAACCTATTCCTAACCCACACAAAACCAGACTTCTGTACAGTGTACATGTATGCATTTTAGCACAGGAAAATGTAAGATTTTTTTTACAAAGTCGTGAAGGGTCTTGGTTTCTAGAATTTACACACTTTTATCACCAAGTACTGATAACTAAGCATGACGATGATGATAATGTACCAACGTTTGTATAGTGCCTTTTCCAGAGGGTTCAAAGTGCTGTTGACTTATATTAAACTGCCATCAGGAAATCGTTTTCGCTTTACCTAGAGTACCTTGGCTGATAGCTTGCCACGCACATAATACTATCGGAACAATAATATTATTTACACCTCAGGAAATTTCATGCACAAAAATATGTATTTCATGGCTGATTCCATTTAAGCGTGCTATTTCCAGGGAAATAGATTGGCCTATTTCCTACAACCTGTCCCAGGTCACAGTGAGGTGTAATTAAAACAAACACCCCGCTTCGGGGGGTAGGCCCGTCGCCAGTACCAAGAGAAAATAGTGATGCCCTATTTCCCGATATAATGTGCCCTATATCCCGATATAAGCCCTATTCCCGATAGAAAACCATGTAGATTTGTAGAATCTTCCCCATAAAAGTATACAAAAAATTTGCTTGAGGTCAATGAAGCAAGCAAGATAAAAGCATTGACCCAACACAAAACAGTTGTCTCCAGTGAGACTTGAACCCACAACCTTCATATCATGACAGACACAGGACCACACTGCCCTAATATATAGTAGTAATTTATAAAGCCACCAAACTTCTGACAAGAGTAGTCCCAGGAAGGCGCGGTCAAATTTTCCATGAATGTATAGACGACAAGTTCATTCCAAATTCCAAATTTAACACCAGATACCAAAATGTCCTGGGAGGACTTTCCAAACTCCCCACACATGCTGACAAGCATATGGTAAAGGTACAGTTGACTTTGGTATTGGTTTTAACACCCTCTGAATCAGTTGTACAGGCCTTTCATTACAATGCCTTAAACTTTCCATTATCCTGCGGGCGTTGGTAGAGAGTTTACTTTGTGCACACGATGCAATTTTTTTATAAAGGAAAATTGTACTTTCAGTAAAAAACACATCTGTACATATAAGTCTGTCACACATTATTTATATGTATGGTTTTTCAAAGTGTGATTAAATGCCCAACCCTACCTCCAGTTCTAGATCAGGCAAAAAAGGTACATGATCTGAAAAGAAACAATCTGAAAATAGCAGTAATCATGAGATACACATATCCAATCAAAAATCAGGTTCACATCTTTGAAATGACCAAAAACTGTGTGCGCCAATATTGCATATTTTCTAATGCTTGAAGGTGCTTGTCCAGTTCACGGTATGACATGGGTTCTCTATTGATGTCGGGGGGGGGGGCAAGATAGCGTAGTTTTTGCCGTTCCCATGGTTTAGCCCGTAATAACGAAAAAGTGCAAAATTCTAAAGTCGAAAATATGTTTAATATAAATATTTTTACACTCAAAATCCGTTGGAGTGAAGAATCAACTCGTTAAGTATTTTTTTTGTATGATAACGGTACAAACGGATCCATTTTGAACGCGGCTGGTTTGACCTCATGGTCAATCGCAGGGTCACCGCTATTTATAGAGCGGGACCATGTCCGGGGCCCGGTACTAGTTAGCCTATGCACCACCGTGGAATGATGCGTTGACCGGAATGTAGCAATCTCTCATGTCCGGTTTAAAAACGATTTGATGATCGTTTTGCAGCACAATTATGCCACCACCGACTAAAGCAAGGCAATTAGATCGGGTCGCGACTCCGTACGGGAATTACCATCGCACTCACTGATCTATTTATAAACGAGCACAGTGACTTCCCATGTTCAGGCTGTACAAGACTCGTTCGGCAGTTTCGCATGAATGACGCTGGCCGCCACCGCCTGCTTGATGTGAGACCTTGGACTTGCAGACCACACCCCATCAAGTATCGTGGGAAACAATTTGAGCGTTTTGTGGCAGAAGCAATGATATGCAAGGCCCAATATTACTGTGTTGTGATTTATGGAAATGATGTTAACCTTAAAGTGACAGATTTTTGTCTCTCTCTCTGGGATGAAATGGAATTTGAAGCTAAATTTTTAGGATGACAATGAGAAAATATGGGCTTTCATTGATCCAAACCATCCTATTAATGGAGTTTTCTCAAGGGAACAAATCCAGGAAAACATTGTAGTACTCACTAAGATATTTGGGATCCTATCGGGAGTCTTGTTCACTGTATGAATGGGGTGGCAAACATTAGAATGTTGCAACACCTTTTTGGCCTTGATGCGGCGAATTTGTATTTGCCACAATGTTCTCCAGTGCACAGACTCTGAAGGATCGTTGGAACTATCGAGTGCGTCCTACAAAGTTTTGCGGGATTGGTGTGAGCACACTACCTCCTGACTTATGAAGAATTGACATAGTGGGTCCCAAATGATCTGAAACAAACACCCCCCCCACACCTTTACATTACCAAATATAGCCTTTGGTTTGTCACCTTCGACTCCGCATATGTACAAACACACTCACACTTCAACCCTGCTTGACAGTTGTAAATACTGTCGACATACAGTGTACAATCACCGTGCAAAACCAGTTCTGGCTGTTTTGCTCAATGGATATTTGCATGGGAAAACCCCTGTAGCCATTTTCGCTAGGGATTTAATTGCGCTACCCTCCCACTTCGTAAATTAACTCCTCGTAAAATATCTTTACCCTTGAAGCTCATGGTAAATGTTCTACCTTTGTGAAATTAATCTCCCATTCGACCTGTGCTCTTTTGACTCGTAGTTTGTCCTGCCCCCCTTAACCATTTTCCCTCTTCTTTTATCATGCTTCACTTATAGACAACCATTGTAAGACCCCCTCCATTACCCTTGTTTTGCACCTGACCAAATTAAGCTCTCCCCTGCTGCTTGCAGGGATGACAGATTACACAAGCATGTCAGACACCGCTCGATGTAGAGTTGTCTTCTCATTATACATGTGTACATAAGTAGAGAGATCATCATTCTGAAAAGGACATGAGCCAAAGAAAGAAATGATACCGAGAAGTTTCTTGGAGTAACTGTACTATAAAATTACACATTTGGCAAAATACAAAGGCAATTCTGGTTTATTCTGAAAACACTAATTCAAGGTGTTATTAATTAGATGAATAACATTTTTTAAAAAAACAACGTTGTAGCTATTTTTTATACTTAAAGAGACATGAGATTTCCAGAAAGAAGCGCCCCAATTTTTCTTGAACCCCGGTTTTTTATCCCCCTGGCTTGAAAAGCGAAGGGGGGTTATGATATTCAGTAAAGCGTCAGCGTCCAACACAATCTTGTGAACGCGATAACATGAGACCCATAAGGGTTATGGTGATGTAACTTGGTGGGTGGGATCGGACTGCCATGCCCTTCATCTGATTAGATTATGGGCGTGGCATATGCTAATTAGGTACCTAATTTGCATAATTAATGAGTTAATTTGGGGTTAATCTTGTGAACGCGATAACATGAGACCCATAAGGGTTATGGTGATGTAACTTGGTGGGTGGGATCGGACTGCCATGCCCTTCATCTGATTAGATTATGGGCGTGGCATATGCTAATTAGGTACCTAATTTGCATAATTAATGAGTTAATTTGGGGACTTAAGTAATTTTAAAAACCGCTCCCGCCAGGGGGATTTAGCGGTTCAAGAACCGCGACGTGTATTTTTACATATTTGGAATGCTTACCAATGTATTAGATCACACCTGAAGTGAATAAGCCGAATACGCCGTCTTTATGTAATAAGATGATGATTTAGTAGTTTCTGTCGTGCACGACAGAAAGTCAAAGCATGGTTTCCTATGGGGAACAATTACGATAGCAGGCAATTGCAAGTTCAAAACAAGGTTTGCGATTTTCTTTTGCACCTGTTTGTCCAATTAACGATCTTGATGGTGTTGCACTTGAGTATCAAAGTATCAGCTGATTCAAACCATAAACAGGAGGTGGATTCATTTCAATGGATGTTTAGCACTGGAGTACATGTAGCTCAGAGGGTTATAATTCAGACACAGAAGTTTGTATTGCAGCTGTGATAGTAGTACTACATGTACTACATTTTGGAATTGTGGAACTTTCTTGTGTTTTTGACACAGCAAAACCATTATACATAAATATGATCCACAATCTCGCCCTCCCTCCTGACTATACAGGGGTGCAAAAAATTGTTCTTTCCTCATCAGGAGCAACATGCAATGTTCACATAGATACCTACAAGACTTTCAACCATTTCCTCGGAGCGGCGCTCCCAGCTCCCGCATTTTTTGCACCCCTGTGACTATATGTACTTCACATGACTTTTGGATTTTCATTCCCGGACATCAGATACCTTCAATCATGAAACAAATTGTGAACACTTTTGTCCGATTTAGGGAAAGAATTGACCCCCACTCCTCAAGGCAATGTTGATCCGAGATGTTGTCAGTAGCCTCACAAGGTCCCTCAACATTGACTGATGGGGAGGGGAAGGATAGGATAAAGGGGACGACATCTGCTTTCTAACGAACAATGACTTACCTAATTCCGATCTTAGTTGTGAACATGGGGATGGTTCAAATATATTGCATCGAGTGTATCAACTTTTTTTTTTCCATGATTGTTGGTCCAGGCTCCAAAATAAGAATTAGGGTGGGCAAGGCAATTTTACCCAATTTTAAAAGGGCACCAAGGCATTACATGTTAAAGAATAGCAAACGTTTTAGGGCACCAAGGCAAATGGTAGGGGCACCTAAGGCAAATTGCCTTGGGTGCCTTAGGTTATTTTGGAGCCTGTTGGTCTAAGCCATACACATATATTTGTACATAAATAACCTTCTCATAGATTTGGTCATTTGAAAGAGAACCATAATTTACTGCATTTATAATTTCTCACTGTGAAAATCTTAAATTGTCTTATCTGCGAGGGGTATAATAAACTAAATGTGTGAGGTTTAAGTCAAAGTGAGCCCAAATTTGGGAAATCAACAACAAATGAACCCAGATAGTTCCAAGTAGTATCTACATCATCCAATATAATTTGTATTTAGTAACACTCATTGATGCATCAGCTAGAAAAGGAATGCAAATGAACATTTCAGACCTAAGACATATCATTGAATCATTCCTTACATGTACACTACTCACTCAGCCCCAGTGGTTTACCACTACAAGTGGTAAGAATGTCTTACTTGGTAAGCAGAAAGTTGCCCCAGAGGGAGGGAGGGGAGGGCAAATTTGGCAAAAATGGCCCCTTTTTACCAAAATTTTAACCTTTTAATGTAAAAAAAATACATCGGTCCTTGGACCGCTTGTGTCGCCTGCCGTCGCGGTTTGTGAATGATAGGCCTCACATGACCTTTGACCTTGGTATGTGACCTTTGACCTCATCAACAAATTGGGGATGTCATGTTGTACCTGTGACCCAAATTTGGTTTAAATCCATCAAAGTATGTGGATATTACAGGCAAGTGTTAACCCTTTTTCACAACAACAACAGACAACAACAACAACAGACAACATACTACAGTGGACAAAGTGATCCCTATGTGTCTTTCTGCCTTAAGGCAAGCAACATAAAAAGCACAAACCCCCTAATTTTTGGCTTGCTCCACTCACAATACCTTTCCCCCCCCCCCTTTTTAGCCTTTTTATTTTGGGGGCATCCACCCCCTCTATACTTTGCTCGGTCTCGAGTTTGGGGGTGATGTCATGACGCGACTTTGCATTTGCTCTAGCGTTTGGATTGCGACGCCTTTGTTCGCGTGCGTAAATGCTGTAATTCCAAGGTTGACGTGTGCGTTTCTTGGGTGCAAAACCTAACAAGTGCAGTGACGTCACCCCCAAACTTGAGGTTGAACAGAGTATAGTTACAAGCATACTGGGGAAAGATTACAATAATTTAATCCTTGTTACCCCAGATAACTATGTACTTCTACATGTATATCAGATCAGTGTAACCAACTAAGATGGTCCTTTTGGTGCAAGAGTCATCAAAATTGACAAAGGACAGCCACAGACATCCAAGGAAAGACTCTTTTATGGCAAAATCCCCCTTAAGCCACCTGGGGGATTTAATAACAGAGCTGCATCCCAATGGCAGAATTTCCGGTTATTTTAAATTGCTGAAAGTTAGTTAAGATCTGCAAGTCTACTCTGAAACAGCCATGGGATCTTTGAGCCAAGGTTCCTAAGAATAGAAACTATGACAGAGAATAATCTTTATCCACACAGAACAAATAATACAAATTCCATGGCATGTGATTGGACAAATCAAAGCAGCCTCAAAAATCCCATTTTTGCCTGTTACTTTTGCACGGAAAGGAGAGAATGCATCTATTTAAAATGTCTAAATTGAACAATTCACTCTGAGAGCAAAGGTTCCAATCTTTACAAATATTATCTGCAAAAGAAAATAACCTGTCACCTTTAAATTCTTCCTTCTTAAGATTTATTGCACCCTCATTTTCACACCAGGTAAATAATGCTATTTCTCTAAGTTTTCTTTTTCAACATGCATGGTTTCTCATATAAGAGAATTATGTGCATGTTATAATATACTTAATTAGCAAGAATGAATTGCATAATAACTACTTCCCTCACTACTTCTCAGGCTCAGATAAGAAAAAAGGAAAGGGCCTAATGCCCTAAAATTGTTGTGGGCTGTTTTGTTTGTTTTTGCTTTTTGTTCTCAAAATCTTTATTTCGTAGAGAGTGGAGAATAAATTCTGTCTCTCTGATTATCACCACCAGAACAGTACTGTAAATTTAAAATATGAAGTAATAAGTATGTGTGACATACTAAACACACTACTCTTGCATTATGTGTGATAAGTCCTACAATTTCCCCTACTCTAATTGAATGTCTTACAATGAAAATT
The DNA here is from genome assembly GCA_023653785.1 of Ophioderma brevispina. Classification (NCBI taxonomy): domain Eukaryota; kingdom Metazoa; phylum Echinodermata; class Ophiuroidea; order Amphilepidida; family Ophiodermatidae; genus Ophioderma; species Ophioderma brevispina. The sequence continues at coordinate 3,109 of JAMKCH010004363.1, read as the reverse complement.
TATGAATTTGGAATAACATTCTACAAGATTTTTATGTATCCGAATAGTTCAAAACTTATCAATGCCATGATGATAAATGTAATATTTTACCCTACTCTCTACCATCTGTCCTCCACAGGCAAACTGTCAGCAAGCAAATCAAATCACAAATTTCCCGGACCATCACATCGCAGTGCCGTAATTTCTTTTTGACATTGGGGGGATGGGGTGGATGAAATTTGTAAATAAAACGGGGGTTTATGAACAAGATTCTGTTTTGCACATAGTAATGTGAAACAACTAAAAAATGTTGCCATGAAGACTTAAAAATTGTTCAAGTGTAAATTGTAAACTAGAACAACATGCTGTTGCTCCGAAGCACATGGAAATTTACCATTTTAAACAATTATGTTAAAATATGAAGGGTATTTTGGTCAAAAACACATGAACGGGTTGGTCGGATCTGGGGGGAGACGGGGGGAATGATGGTTCTGACCATCCCGGGTAATCCCCCCATCAAAATATTGGGGGTTTAGATACTTCACATCCAACACGAGATTTAAACCTATATGCGTTCCGTGCCAATAGCGTGCTGGTGTAGCAGGTTAGAGTTAATGTATCTTTTTACAACCAAAGTGTTGGAATAAACATTGTGAATGGTAGTACCCAAATTACCAAAGCCCACTGTGATAGGATCGACTTCTCCACACTCAGTACGCCCAGTGTTCGTCCCAAGCTGGTTTTGGGAAGGTGCCCCTGGCCCATACTTGGCACTGCTTGGTCTGCTTCTACTCCTTGAAGACGGCGCCGTGCTTGCTGACGCGATGACTAAAATCGCTGCGCAGACTCTCTGACATTATGGATGCTTTGCTCATGCCTTATGCTACTGCCACGACTTAGTACTGAATGCTTTGCATGGAAGGTATTTATGGGAGAGAAAGTGAAAAGTTATTAACCCTCGCACTCTAAAAAGTGGTACACAATTTACTATCAAGATTCGTTACACTGTAGGATTGTATGTCAGTGATCTTTAGTCACCGCAGAAACTGTGTGAAATCTTGTGAGGCATATCGCATGGCCTTCCTTTTTCAGCTGGAGCACATTTTCCTTTACTGTACCTCTGTTTAAACGAATAGCAAAATTTTCTTTGAAATGGGTAACTAATGCGGGTCTAGGAGCACTTTCCTTTGGGGGTACTGAGGTCATGGATCATTACCTACAATGGTACTTTACCTTCTTGCATTTATGATTATCGATACTGATTAGTATTACATCGGTGGGGCCCGTGTCATTAGTGGGCACCATTAAAAGTGATAAAAAAACTACATTAGAATTTGAAATAAGTTTTTTATTTTTTTTATGTTGTTTTGTTATTTTAATTTGTATTGTGTTATATTTACCCAATTCACATGCAAGATCCCTTGGGAGAGAGAATTGTTAACTTCACAGAGATATCCATTTGCGAATGGGTATGGATGAACAGCAGCAACCAAATAACAATTCATGGAAATTGAAGGTTGCTTTGTCTCGTAAAAATACACTTTAATTAAAAATGTTGAAAACTTAACCAAAAACAAAAATATATAGTACACCCTAAGGAAAAACCTCAAGAGTGAGCAATGTTCAAAATTGACCCTGTGACCTGGGGGTCAGAGGTCATTCTCCATCAAACTCAACCTGTCAACATTGAGACCCAGAAAGAAATCAGAACAAGTATTGCGAACACCTCATCACGAAAGCCCTTGTAGGTGGTGTATTTTGTGACTACTAAGGCTTATAGTGGCGTACACAGGGCCCAAATCCCATGAAGGTTACGGGGTTTTAGTGTTTTTGGAACTGCTAGAAGAGCTTCACGAGCCAAGAAAATAATTCAGGACCTTTTCTGGCAATTACTTAAAGGTGCAACAGAGATGCAAGTCATCCATATTTTCTGTAATATGTAGTGTTCATATAGATTAGGCACTCAATAGATTCCCTAACTTTTATTTGTTTACAGAATATAACTTAAAATGAAAACAACAGGGGAGTTGTATATTTTCAATAGAAAACCTAGTCTGAATTTCGTATTTGCTCTATATGGAAATTAGAAATTTCACAATTTTTTTGTTTTTTTTTTTTAAGGAAAATTATATATTTCTCAGCTTAGTTCTTACAGATGGGGATAGTTTTTAAATAAGCTTTACGCCAGCGCCAAAATCAGAATTTTAACATTTTTTAGGGGACACCTTTACTTGCAATCTTCGTTACACCTGTAAAAAGATTTGTTGAAATTTCAGAAAATCAGGGATATCCATTTTTTGCAATTGGAGAGTAAGATCAAAAGAAAGGTAAAAAATTAAAAAAAAAAAGGGAAGGTTGGAAGGGATGCAACTCGATCTTAGACCTCTATGGGGTCATCTAGTTAAGTTTCCTAATCCCAGGAATCGGTGGTTCTGCATTAACGTAGGCATGAACAATTGCAAATTGACTGGACTGGAAAGGAGCAAAGGTTATTCTCATTTTGATGTATTTTATGGGGTCATCTATCAAACAAGTGTCTTGGTCACAGTATCTGCCAGTTCTTGAGAATAATTGTGCACAAAAAATTTGGACGGATGGACAACACAGACTGCAGGGACACACACCAATAATCACCAACCAATACCCCGGGCCATTTGTGATAACCAAGGGGTAACAAAACAAAAACATACAACGTATATGGAATTGCTATAGTGTCTGTCTAAGCATGGTACAGCACATGGAGGTCTGAAGGACACCGGTACATCATCATCTACATGTATAGTTCAACCTTCCGGTGTGGAGTGATATGATAGTAGATTTCAAAAATAATGATACCTTATTAAGGATTCAGGGTCTGTCATTACCTGTGAGATTTTTGTGGCAAGAGGAATTTTAATGGCCACAGTTAAAAAGTTATGTTACTCATACAATGTACAGTTAATGTAGGAGTTGTTGGCCTAAACAATTAAACATTTTACTATAACAGCAATTATTTCATTCAACGTGTGATTTGATATATACATGTACATAATTTGTACTTACCTTTGACACTGCAAAGTATCATTCTTTATAACAGTATCGGAGAAATAATGCATTCTAATATCAATGCACACACATAAAACAAAGACTA
>JAMKCH010004362.1:0-55110 GCA_023653785.1 Ophioderma brevispina | reverse complement strand
CTAATTGCCCTCCTAATAGTTGAATTCACCCATGGTAGATTTAATCTGGAAGAACTCATTTTGGAAGGGATAAACTGATTCATGGCAGTGTTAAAAGTTTGCTTAAATTCAGTCCACAAAGTGTTGACGTCCGTTGCCGCCACAAAGTCCTCAGTTAATTTATCATTGAAAACTGTTATTAGTTCATCAATGCCAGAAAAATCGGCCCTATTATAAAGGAAGATTTTCCTACGGAGAGAACATCACACACAAAACTGGTGAACAAGGCACTGTTGGACAACAAGCACCTGCTGCATAATACTGTCAAAGAATCACACCAGCTCGGCAGACAGAGATTGCGCTCTCGTCAACCCTTCTGTCGACACGCGGCTAAACTCTCCAACTCCCCACTTAACATCTTACAGATATGAAACACTGCCTGGCTCGATACCCCAAGACCAGACCAATTTACTATCACACATATGACAGAACTCCTACCTGGTAGCAATCTACCACGTAAGGAATGGTCCACCAATATGCACCGATGGGATTTGCGACCATCTCCAGCCTGCCAATGTGGCTCTCCATTATACACTGCAGATCACATTCTCAATGAGTGCCCTACCTTATCGTCCACCAGTGGATATAGACCTCTCAAACTCCAACCAATTAAAAGTGAGCTGGCTCCACCAAATTCAACACATGTAGCTTCTGCCCCATACGCAAGAAGGCCGCTATCTTTACTGCATAGCAGCCATTCCAAAATGGCCTTCAAAGTCCGCCCATCAAAGCCCATTTAGTATTTAGTTTGTACAAGAAATTGAATGACTGAAATAATCATTAATGTGCTTTAGATGAAAACAGATAATATTTCAAAATATGAAGAAAATCGTCGCCTTTTTGAAATCCAATATGGCGGCCAAAGGGACATGTGCAGTAGCCAAAAGGGTACCGGGATGCGTTTTTTTTTCCTGGTTGGTGGTGTAAGGATGACAAAAAATATTTTTTGATTGATGCAGCAGAAACACTCAATTTACACATAATTTTGAAAAAGACCACCATTTTGGATTTCATAGGCGCCATTTTGAATTTTCTGAGTAACCTGCATAGCCTGTAAATTATTTCATTTGAGCTACAAATTAAAGAATTCACTGAAAAATAATCTTTTTTGGTATTTTAGGTATCAAGATGTTTCAAAATATGTAAATGGCCGCCATTTTTAAATCCAAGATGGCCGCCTTAGGAACATTAAGAAAAAATGGCACCAATAACAATTTTGTTATTTTGGATGTAAAAATGACAAAAGGCAAGATTTAAACTAATATAGCAAAAATGCACCCTAATTTACACAATGCCATGTACTAATTGGTGTCAAACATCATGATAGAGTCACAGGGGTCAAAAACGTTAACTGTGCAAAAAATCTAGAATTAGCTCAACTCTCAAAACTAATACTGTCATCTTGTAGGACTTGATCAACACTACAAAAAAAGTCAATTATGACTTTGTCATATGTCGCATAATTTAGAGGTCATAGGTCAAAATACATCAAATTATGTTACGCTTCAAATCACTACTCCATCTACGGGAGCGTGGTGTAGTTTGATATCCCCTACAAAAGTTACTTGATGTGAGGTCAATAAAAGTCAATCCTGAGCTCATCATTTGACCCATAGTTTAGGGGCCAAAGGTCGAAATACTTCAAATTACATTACGCTAAACACTACTACTTCTACAGATTACATAGTGTAATAACGTGACTCATGGATGTGGTGTAGTTTGACATCCCCTACAAAAGTTACTTAGTGCGCCCTCTAAATTTTTCAAATTTGGCATTTTTACATGGTTATAAAGCTTTTATATACATCTCACCTCACTTCTGAGGGTTGAAATACATGCTGAGTTCTTGCATTACGAGTAGTTAAGCGATCGTTAACGATCCTCCCACCTAGTGGTTTTACTCGTCAAACAAAGTGAAGTTTGTTTCTGTTAATACTCACAGTGTGTGTGTCGCTTGTATCATGGACGTTCTAATGCATTTTTGCTGTTTTTTTTATTTTTTTTTTATTTTTAAAACTTGGTGGACAAACTACCGTGTGTTTTTTCTAAATTACGTGCACTCGTTTCATTTGGGGATGCAGCTATTCCTGGTTTACATAATATTTTTTACACTTTAGTGAAAGGAGGAAGTTATCCCCAGTGCTGTAGCACAGAAAAAAATCGCAAACGTATCATGGCCTAAGGCAATCAACAGCGAACCCTTTGATCGTAATGCCTCTGCTGCAATCGATGATCGGCGAGAAATCATTACTGGAGATTTTTTGACAAACTCTATGTACGAGCACGTGAAGTGTGAAAGTATTAGGACTAAATGTTCAGGCTGTCTCCCATGTCTCCGGTTTGTATTTGTTGTTGTTTTCATTAGAAATGCACAGTTTGTACATCGTTAAGACTGTCCAGTGTGAGAAAAAAATATGAAAGCTTGACTCTATTGGCCCGGTGCTGCGTCGAGAAATGGTATATTTCAAATACTAGTACTTTTCGATATCGAAAATTAGTAGTATTTGAAATGTTATTATTTTTCGATATCGAAATTCGGTAGTATTTTGTATATTACTAATAATCGATATCAAAACGTAGTAGTATGTGATAACCATCAAATGTCGGTAGTTTTTCCTGTAAAAACGACCGTGCGCATAGTGTTATTGGTTAGGGGCTCTCGATAATAATCTGCTTTAGCTTCGATCGTACAAGTACATAGGAGCTGAAAAACATAAAATTCCGCCACAATCCCTTTCCCTTTTATTTTAGGCGACTAAATACATTCGGGTACCTTTGATCAGGGAAGGTGCGAATAGGGACCTACTTAGCCTATGTGTTTCTTGGCCGTTTCAGTTGCACAGTATCATGGAATTGTTCATTGTGTGTCTGGTGGGAATGCTGGTGTATTTTTGCCACGGGAATTTTGGCTTTTGAACTGTGCTGGTGTTTGCCGGCCATTTGTTTGTACGTATTGACAATGTATTACTATAATTCTCTGCCAAATCCTTTTCGCTTCGTCACAACTAACGCCTGCATACCCGCCAAACAGAACCAAGACAACGCATATAAGCCATTTTAACGTGTTATTCAGTGGGAGGATTATTTGGTGGTGTGCGCCCTTTTGAAGACTTGCAGATGTTCTTCTTGTAACCAGAGTAAGAATCATGTTCATTTTTAATCGTCGTTGCTTTCAATATAATCCACAAACATGTTTAAAAAATAAATAAAATATGACTCCAAACAGATAAATTGCAAATAGGCCTATTACAAATTTCCCAAGTGTGAACACCCTCACTTTGTGTGGGCTTTCAGTTTGTGTGGTGTGTGTGTGTGTGTGTGTGTGTGTGCGTGCGTGCGTGCGCGGGCATGCGTGCGTGCGTGTGGGTGGGGTGTGTGAGTGGTGGGTGCGTGTGTATGGGGGTTTGTTTTGTGTTTTGTTTTATGTTTTTCCTTTGCTTTTGTTGTTTTAGGTTTGAATTTTTCCTCTAAATTTTGCAAATGTGTGTGGCGCTTTATTTAAACTTTGCTTGTTGTTTTGTATAAGCGGTGTGTACATTTTTGTTTTGCTTTTCGTTTGTTTAATTGTTTTAGTTTATCATTTGGCCGGTACAAGTACTTTGCCTGTCATGATACATCAACTAAAGAATTGCAATTGTTGAGAATTTAGATACTGTTCCTTCCCACTAATTTCACCGGGTTTTCATTGACGATACGTTTGTTTTCTTTTAGATGCGCCTGACCTCTCATACTACGAAGGTTCAGATGCGCCTGACCTTCTTCATACTACGAAGGTTCAGATGCGCCTGACCTTCTTCATGCTACGAAGGTTCAGATAGGCCTGGTTATTCTTCATACTACGAAGGTTCAGATGCCCGGACATTCTTCTACTACTATGTTCAGATGCGCCTGAACTTCTCCATACTACGAATGTTCAGATAGGCCTGGTTTTCTTCATACTAACGAAGTTCGATTGGCCCTGAACGTTCTTCTCTATACTCTGAGCGTACAAGAAGCTCTTTTTTGACCTACTGCGCTTTACGATGAAAGTTCACCACCCTTACCCACCCAACTGGGGAACCAGTAAAGTTGAGATTGGTTTCGCACTACCATACTTTGAAAACTTTACTGTAAGAAATTTCATCAATTCAAACATGAGATCTCGATAATATTTTGGGCACGTTTGTATTCCATTATCATGATATTATACAGGGTGTAACAAATAAGGAAACCGAAGTTCAATGGAAATTTATACTAGAAGGCCAGAATTAGACTCAGTTCCAGTCAATATATTTTAACTGATATAAGGACTAGAATCACGCCCATAGACTTCTGTGCAAAATTGCTTTGGAAGAAAAAAAATCAAAATTATCAAGTTTCGGATCCTGATTCCATCCTTATTGAGAAAAACTCAATTCAAACAAAATCGAATCTAATGGCATTTTAAAGGCTCAAAAATGCCAGCGAAACATCATAAAACGTTTCAGAATCGCACCTTGCGAAAGCGTGACCAAATTCACCACGGGGAGAGAAATGACTTCATTGTGCGATCAAAAACACAAAAGTACCGTTTTTAAAGCACCGTAGCAAGGAAACAACTTTCATCACCGCGAGTATGTTTTAAATTATTTTGAAATACAACTGTACAATTTTACTCGCTAAAATTGAAACTTCCTCACCAATTCCCCTAGCGGAAGGAACCGTGATAATAGTCGGCCAGACTGTCCCTCCTTTTTTATTATTTTTATGATTATATCTTACATGTAAATACAAAAATTGGACAATACAAATAGTTATTCAATATCTAAAATAAAATGTTTCTACAGGTTTACACAGTGAATAATTATAACACAAAACGAAACTAAAATTTACTCCCCTCCACCTTACATACACGCTACCCAAATGACATTTTACACTCTCTTCAATAGTTTAACCTCCAACACCCGGCACTCCTTACCAAAAACAAAATGAGTGGGATTTCCATTCTCCAAAATTTCAAACAAAATTACAAATATTTAAAAAAAGGGAAACTCAACCAACATAAAACCTAACGTTATGTCAGATACACACGTAACTATTAAATAAGAAAAATTTGAAACACTAATATCAACATAAATACCCAACATTTTTCTTAATTGTTCTGCTCCTTTGAGTATTATTATTCATTTACAATTAATGGCGCATATAATGTTTATAATGTATTATCGGATTGTAAAAAAACATTAAGGTGGTTCGCACAGATACACCAAGTGAGATGGACAGGTCCAGAAACACCACACAACTCCACAAAATAAGAACAAATCAAACCCCACCGACCCCCCCCCCCCCCCGACTAAGCGGACCCCCCACGACCGGCCCACCCCGCGCCGCCAGCCGCCCCCCGACACAAGGAGCGACCCCCCCCCCCCCCCCCTGGATTACCACACCAATCCTCCCCGACGACACACCGAAAACAATCAAACTCACCCAGTTGCCTCCTGACATCCTGACATAATGTTATTGTAATTCTATTTTCATATTATCAAAAACTGGACTGGAATTTGGTGTGCCCATTTACTCTATAGATAATAATTTTATCCAGGCAATTATTAAATTGATTGTTTCTATTTCCCTTTATCGGTAAAAAGTTAAAAAAAAAATATTAAAATATTTTCTGATATAATGTCATGAACAGATTACACTTTAACAAGGAAATGGAAAGATCTTCCCACACCTTGTGCCCACAAATTTGCATGTTCAAAAGGTATGTTTGTGTTTATTGTTTGCTCATTTTTTTACAAAATTCGCAAAGGGCTATGGCTGTTTTCTTCGTCAAGATAATAAGGTAATTAGTTGCAATACCTGTTTTTAAAAACCATCTTAATTTGCTTCTCTGAAAGTTTTAAAACAAACTATTCCAGGCAGCCAATCCTCATGGAGCTATTTTTGCATTTTTTTTCCCATTGACTTCGTTTTGCTTGGTTATCAAGGTAGAGCATCCTGGACAAGAATGCTGTATATTTTTTTGACATCCTTTCTTATCTTGAAGAAGATGATTCGATTTTGTGGTCGAAAAGGGGACATCGTAAATTTTAGTTCGTATGTCTTTTGTGATTGTTTCCTGTTACTTGTTTTTTATAAACATATTCGTACAACCTTCATTATTAAGAAACTAAACTTTTATCTTAAACCTTACTTCATTTTTTTCGCTTAGTTACAAAAGTCCCCCATTTCTCCCAATTTTCTTCTTCAAAAATTATTCACAAACAGATACCTTTTTCATCTCCCCCCTTTTCTTAATTAAGACATCACTGTTTGTATCTATTTTAATCCACTCGTTCTTCCATATTAATTGGCGATTTTAAAATGGAGACTGTCTTGTACCTTAACCTCTGTTTAAACAAGGCCCCGTGAAGATACACCGCTCTCCAGAAAGGGAACTTGTACTCAAGCTTTGCTGTCTATAAAATATTCTGCTCCCTACAAGAAACTCATCTCACTTTGAATATGGTAAAGTTTCTCACCCATTTCCATAGCTGTAGGATCCAGTGACATATTTAAAATCCTTCTTATCCAAGTTATTTTAAGGGGAAAAAAATCATGTATATTAACCATTTGTGCACCTCCGAATTTGTAAATATTTATTAATTATTGTTACATTTACATAATGTTTTGTTCTATTTTATATTTACACTCGTTCTTCCATATTATTTCGATTTAAAATGCGAGAATGTCTTGCCACCTTAACCCTCTGTTTATAAAACAGGCCCGATGAAGATAACACTCTCTCCAGAAAGGGCACCTTGTACCAAAGCTTTTGCCTTATATAGAAATATTCTACCCATACACTAAATCCATCTCACTTGAATATTGTAAAGTTCTCAAACATGTCCATGCGTGTAGGATCCAGTGAGATATTTAAAATCCTTTTATCCAGTTATTTTAAGGGAACGAAAAAGCATGTATATTAACCATTTTTGCACCTCAGAAATTGGGAAATATATAATTATGTGTACATTTACCATACTGTTTTTGTATCTATTTTAATACACTCGTTTTCCAAGTATTTGAGATTTAAAATGGAGAATGTCTTGCACTTAACCCCTCTGTTTATAAACAGGGGCCGTGAAGATAACAACCTCTCTCCAGAAAGCGGAAATTGTACGCAAAGCTTTGCTTTATATTATAATATTCTGCTCCATACAATAACTTTCCATTACTTTGAATATGGTAAAGTTCTCAAACATGTCCATGCGTGTGGATCAGTGACGTATTTAAAATCCTTCTTATCCAAGTTATTTTAAGGGGGAAAAATCATGGATATTAACCATTTTTGCACCTCGAAATTGTAAATATTTCTTAATTATTTACGTTTAATACATTGAATCTAAGTCCCTTAACAACCGGTCAGAAGGATTTGGAAGCCGATGATATTTCGCAATTTTAGCGACCAACACCTATTAAATAACTAAATGCTCTCATTATATAACTAGTCATTTCCCATCAAGAAAGTCAAATTTACATGAAAATGTGATATTCCTAACCTTTTTGGCGAGAAATTTATTTTTCCCTATTTCTACACTGTGTGTCTATGGATTGGCAATTTGCTGAATGCGAACTTTATGACGTATTGTGACGTAGACTATGTAGTTGGTACCATCATTCGGTAAAATGGAAAAAACCTTGGAAGAGGAGGACCATATCTATCTAATGGTACCAAATCAAGGGTCTGTATTTTTCATGTGTCGTGCTAGCATTTTTTGTACTTTTCTCCATGTCACACTTTGGGATCACACTGTATCTTTCCTATACGCGGTGATGTTTTGTTTTTTGGATGAAAATTAGTCGGAACATAGTCAATTGACAATTACATTAAATGATTTGGCACAAAAAAGGGGTTTTTAGCAGACGAGAAAAACCTGAGCGGTGGCAATCACCCCCACCCCTTCGGTAGCCGAGTATCCGCAAGCCATAAAGGCCCATAACGTATGCCGCAACGCGTTGCGACATTTGGCAACGTTTTAAACAGCGTTGCGAGAAGTAAACGCGCGCCCAATTAGAATGACAATTTTCTGTGACGTATTTCAAAATTAGACCCACAACGCGTTGCAAAGTATCTAGCAACGCGTTGTGGAACTCACAACGCGTTGCAAGCCTTCACAACGCTTTGCGACTTACCAACGCTTGCGACCTTCACAATGGGCAATCTACACGGCAGCGCAGATCCAGATCGAATCCGTTTCCCCGAGATCCAGATCACGGGAGCGTTTATAGAAAAACTCCCCCCTACACGGCGCAGTGAGTTCGAAAGTACGGCGACCTTCCGAAGCGTAGTGTGACATATGCTCCTCGTAACCTTGGTGATCGAGGAACACTTTACGCGTAACCTAAAGTACTCCTTTTACCGGTGCAGCGACCCTAACCAAGCGTGTACACACCATGTAAGCGTTGCAAGATCTGGTCGCCCCGTAGTAAGACGCAAACTGGATACGAGATCTGGATCCGATCGGATCCGATCGATCTGCGCTCCGTGTAGATTGCCCCATGAGGTTGCGAAGGGTCCACAGGCCATAAGGGTCCTAACGTATTGCCGCCACCCGTTGTGAGAAAGTACAACGCGTTGGCGACATTTCGGCCAACATCGTTGCGGCGTCGGCCAATCAAAACATGTATTTCTGTGACGTATTTCAAAAAATGGGGAAGATCCACAGCGTTTGCGGCAATACGTTATGCCCTGATGGCCTTCACAACGCGTTGCAAGCCTTCACCACGCGTTGCGGCTTCACAACACGTTTGAAACTTCATCAACGCGTTGTGAAGGCAATACGTGTCATACGTATGCCCAACGCGGTGTGAAGGTCGCCACGCGGTGTGAAGGTCGCAACGCGTTGTGAGATTTATATTTTTGAAATACGTCGCAGAATTCTGATTTTTTGATTGGCTGACACCGCACCGCGTTGCTGAATGTCGCAACGCGTGCCGAAATGTCGTAACGCGTTGCCGAAATGCCGCAACGCGTTGTGACTTTCTCACAACGCGTTGCGGCAATACGTTATGACCCTTATAGCTTGTGGACCTTAGCAACGCGTTGTGAAGCTCGCAACGCGTTGTGAAGGTTTGCAACGCGTTGCAAAGTATCTAGCAACGCGAATTGTGGGTCTATTTTTTGAAATAATGATTTTGATGATTTTGATTGGCCGACATCGCAACGCGTTGCCGAAATGTCGCAACGCGTTGCTACTTTCTCGCAACGCGTTGCAGCAATACGTTATGGCCTTTATGGCTTGCGATAGAGACTAGGGTTAACATCCAATAATGTGTGTCTATAATATATTTTCCTAAATACTTCAATTATCATTGTACTATATATATCACTTATTATTATTAATCGTACTATATTTTGCTGTATCTTGTGATGAACAAAAATAAATATTGATTGATTGATTGATAATGCAATGTAAAACATAGTACATCAAAATCTTTTTCGTTTTCCTCTTTTCTTTCCTATATTTTCCCACATACCTACGATATTATTTTGAGTTCCCGCAACTTAGTTGATTAATAATTTCATTAAATTGATAATTTTTGTGTTTACTAAATAAGCACAATACAAGTAATGTGTTTTGGTACCATTTTGAGACAAAATATCATTCACATTTTTCAGCCATCTCAATTAAAATACATGATTAATGGTAACTTAAAAGACTACTTATTGAAAGTATTCAAAATAAATTGAATGCAACCCGATCACACTTAATTTTATTGAGAAGATACAGGAAATTATCTTCCTTTCAATTCCAATAACGAAGATGTTTAACATGAGAAAATTCTGATTCTGCATTTTTAATAAATACCCCTTTGATAATCAGAAATATGGCAATTTGAATTGGAATCAAACGACTTTGAAATACAAGTTAACCATTGAGCACCGCAGTAGAAATGCCGGCAAACTGCACCTTAAAATGGTTAGTGTTTTACTCATAGAAAGTTTTCAACATCAGAAAGTATAAGAGCAACTACTCTGCGAGTGCTGTGGCTCCAAAGGTGACACATATACGCATGATCTGTTTGATGAGAAAAATCAAATAATATCCATGGGAATATCAATGTCATTTCAAATTGTCCTGATATACACACCGAAGTCGTTTATTTTTACAATTTTTAGAAACGACGTTTGACACCAATTGCCAATATACTCTTCCTATGGTTTTCGTTATTTGAAAGTAGTAAACCTACATGAATCTTGTATTTATTTTCAGTGACAGTTAGAGCTACTGAAAACTTAATAACTATAAATGTAAAAGATACAATATGATGAAAGAGTTGTTTTAGTTTTTCATTGTACTGAAAAAAATAGTATTGATTCTAAATCACGTGTTGTATGTGTCGATCATTAGAATTAAAGTGATTTTGTCCGAACGCCTCGTAAATTTAACACAAATATAAATGACTTGATAGTAAGATAAAGCTTTCTTCTTGATAAAAGTGACCTTTGATTCCTTTTACTCTGCAAAAAAAGTATCAAAATATACACCTTCGAGCAATAAACAGATAAATCACAACTTCTTCCACTTTAACGTTTATGAAAGTTATTATGTCCAATAATTCACAAAACCCATGGTTTCAAACGTTAGACATACGCTTTGGATGTCCTTAGTGTACTACACATGTGGGCCGATGCTGCAATTTGGAAATATAGCAACATACTGTAAATTTTATGTCCAATTTACCAGGTGTATAAAACGACTACAACTGGAGCTTTTATTCGATTTTTTTTTCAATTATCAAGGTTATCGTACATTATTATTAATTTTCAATCATACGATTAAGTACTAAGGTTTACAGGAAATATACTATGAATTTTACAAGAAAATTCTGACTGCAATTCTGCCAAACAAAACCCCGTAAAATACAGCTTTTACAGGTTTCCATTCAAATTAACTGTATATTTGAAAGCTGATATGCAAAAGGGCTTACATCCCTTTTTGCACTTTCGAGAAAAAGAGGAAAAACTGATACGGTGTCAGTAAGGAGTTATGATGATTGAATATTAAGTTTATTTTTAGAACCAGTGAAAGACAATATAAAAAAGATAAGAAAATTCAAATGTCATATTTATTTTTTCTTAATTATTAATTAATTTTAATTGAAAAAGTGGATGTAAGCCCTTTTGCAAAACAACTATTTTACCCCTTTTCTAAAAACCAACTTTGTGATTAAAATTGATTCAATCTTTTGTTCCTACATTATTCACCTTGACTAATGTTTTTAAAATCAAAAAGAACTAATTGAATATCTCATTTATTTTTTTAAATTATGAACATTTCATTAAATTGGTCAAAATGCCATTTTCTGTCATTTTTAAAATTTTTCCGAAACAGCAACTTTTAGTAATTAAAATTTCTTTTTTTCACACATAGTGACATAAGAACAGTTTATTCTTGTTTTAAAAGTTAAACAGCATTAAAGGCTACCATAAAACATCAAAAAAGGAAAACAAAAACATTTTTCTGAGATTTTTATAGCCTTTTTAAGTGAAAATTTCCGGAAATTCCAGAAGATTTCCGAAAGGGAAAAATTACGATATCTCAGGAAAGGGGTATGAAAGTCAAACTAGCACCAAATGTGTATTTTATTGGCATTATAACGTAATACTAATAACTCAATTTCGGTAAAAATGGACGTAAGCCCTTTTGCATATCAGCTCTTCATTTATATTTTGATGTAATATATTTTACATTAGATATCTTAAAGATATTTGGTTAAATAAATTATAATTACAAAATTAAAAAATGTAAAACCTCATCAGTCCTCTTTTCTATCTTCATTAGCACATTATTTGCCTGTAAGAGACGATGACGCCTAAGAAAACCATAGTCATTTCTAGCGCCCTCCGCAGGCAAAAGTATGTTCAACATGTTCAATACCACCGTCTGAGGCGATCGATCGACTGTTTTTGAGTACGCCAAACAAATGAATGGGCATTCGTCTCCTTTGACATAGAAACAGAGGACGTTTTTTTAGTTTTCCCAAAACAGATCAATCACTTTGTAATTAAATTTGACAAGGAAAACAAAGGATACTTGAATGGAAAGTGTGCTCAAAATGAAGAATGTTCCAATTTCCAAAATGTACACATAAATCATTTCCCCCCGGGAATTTTCCTAATATTTTTCCAATTTTAGATATGCAAGTTCATAATTCTCTTAAACTTCAATCGCCGATATCTCGAAATGTGACTTTTGGTCGATTGGCCTGTTTGGAAGATTCGTGACGATATTAAACTGAAATCTACACCCAAACATGAAAACAGACCATCGGTTACCCAACATAATTTTTCCTTGTTTTTATTCTGTAACAGCTATATTTGTTTATACAAATCCATAATATTTTTGTTTTTTCTTCGTTGATTTTCAGCCCTGAAAAAAGGTAGTATTAATCAAGCGTTTCCAGAATTCGATTAAGTGATTCTTCTGAACCATCAAGGAATACAGAAGTATCGTCTGCATATTGAGACAACTTTATTTCTGTACCCGCTATATTTATGCCCTTTATATTTTTGTTTTCCCTAATCATCATTCCCAAATTTTCTGGGTAAGATGGCCATTCACAAGGACTGAATTATCACCATTTGAATAAAATGTCTCGACCCATCTTTTTACCGATTTTCCCAAATTTAATTAACTCCAGAATAAAAGCATGTGAAATAGAATCAAAAGCTTTTTCAAAATCAAGAAGTAACAACAATCCAGAAGTATTTTCTATCTCGGTTCCATACAAAATATCGTAAATAGTTCTGTTTTCCCCCAATAAATCGTCCAGGTATGAAACCTTTTTGACTCTCATGGATGATACCCGGGAGCACTTTTTTAATTCGATTAGCAATAGTTGCAGAAGCAATTTTATAGATTACGTTAAGTAACGAAATCGGACGCCAGTTTTTCAAATGAAACCTAGGCTTATCACCTTTTCGTAGCAGAGTTATGCCTAATCTTTGAGAGTTTGACATGTTTGTAGTATCATAGGCATAGTTTAAAGATCGGATTACCAAATGTGAAATATCTTTTCAGAAAAATTTAAAAAATTCTACCGTAAACCCATCTGAACCAGGACTTTTACCATTCTTCATAGCTTTCAAAGTATTTAAAACCGCTTCATAATTAAGACGACCCTCTAATGAACTAGCAACATCATCACTTAAGAAATTAACGCATCTAATAAAGATACGTCAAGTAGTTCAACCTTTTGGTCGTATAGTTTTTCATAATGGTTTTTTGTTGCTTCCTCTTTTAATTTTGTTATTTCCTCTCCATTGTCTAACTCTAATCGTGTTATAGACTTACTTTGGTTCTTTTTTTCTAAATTTAGAAAGAAACTTGTCGGTTTTTCATCATTTTCAACCAGATTTACTTTAGCTCTTATCATATGCCCTATATGTTTTTCTTTTCGCAAATTAACTAAAGCTTCCGTTTTTTGCAAAATATCTTTTTCTATAAGGTCGTCCTTTTTATTATCAAGTTTACTTTCCAAATTGTTTATCTCGATTTCCAGTTTTTTTTTCAATTGTTGTTTTTCTTTTCTTTGGTTCTTTCTAATAGAATATGTAATCGTAGTCTGTCTACGATGACATTCAGAAAGTGCTCAAATCCACTCAAGTAGTGGGGGCGTAATAAATAACAGTGTTTTTACAGGTGTCTATCTTTAGAATTAAAAGTGCTCAATCCCCATTACAGGATAGCGTAATTCAAAAAATTTCAAATATAGACCTCTGTAAAGGCGCTATCCTGATTATATGGGACACACATATTTATACTAATCTTTAAAATGTCTCTTTAATGTTGATTTAACATATTCTCTATCTGAGAGAAGTGTTATTAAACTTCCAAAATCCTCTGCCTATTATTACTATTGCCATTTGTCGACATCGATATTGACATAATCTCAAAACAGCTATATATTTGCAACTAAAACTCATATTTGTAAGTCTCCTAGATCCTTTCACCTCATTTGTAAACCACAAAAATATCTTTAGATCTTACTCCAGTTACGTATACATGTACCAGCCCCAAACCATAAACTATGACCAAAACTTTCCAGCACTAACGTTACTCTCATCACACACATCTTACAAAAAATCCAGAAAAAATTAACCAAACACAATGAACTCACACACACGCACAAAAAGAAAAGCGAAAAATTAAATTTCGCCAGCAAATACAAATGCACACCTTAACATACACTCTTGATACTCCCAAAAGTACGAGAGAAAATAACCAAGATTAATGATAGCAGAGGTCCCCCGAAAAGATTTGAACTTCTTTTCACACACGTACTCAGTTTTCTTTCATATACGCGTCATGGATTTGTCAAGGTTTTTCCATTACAACATCCACACCACCCATCCATTCATACACACAAACTTGTACATACAAGAATACCCATATACATATACATTGCTACGGAAAACTACTTCATTAATTTGTATAACATTAATATTTAATCGCAATAGAAAATATTGCAATTGTAAATTAAAACACGCTCTATGTCCCTTAAAACCACCATCAGCGATTCAACCAAAAGAGCCAAAACATTCGAAATTCGCAGAAGCGGTCCAAAAGTGGAGAAAAGGACCCCAGAATCTGAATAAGGTCTTTTCCAAACGAAAAGCGAGAAAACAGCAGCGCTCAAAGACATGGATCTCCATAAAAGAAATCCCCTTCCCTGAACACCGCTATCCCCCTCTCCTGCACATTTTCTTCATTTGCAAAATATAACACATGCGAAATCTATAAACCCACCCCTCACCCCCAAGCCACTCCCGCAAACCCCAAATATCTTGACTCCCTTTTGTAAACCACCGACAGTGGCCCTTTAGACAACATTATTATAACAACAAAATGAGCAATGTTGTATCTAAACAGCACTTTAACAACTCTCTCACCAAACAGCAAACTTTTAAACCATGATCTCACAGTGTACTACATTGACGGCCAACCATCACACAACCCCCCCCCCCCCCCATCCACCCCAACCCTTTCTCTGGGTGGAACCTTTAGCATAATCATGGTGCGACTCAAAAAAAAAAAAAAACCTTCACCTCCAGCCCAACACAACACTGCCAAAACGCAATGCATTCTGGGTTTGACACAAGAAACCACGTAACATATGTAAACACTGGCAGAGAAATGTTTACTTTTACAACGAAACCTTTTCGATACATAATTCAAGCATACTATCAGTTGACCTGTCTGGCCTAAACTAAACGTGGTTTTGTTTTTAATACATTTAACCACAGACACGCTATTTTCAGTGACCCAGTATTACTTATTCTATTACCTCTACTGCCCATTATTGAAAATGCAGCTTTCTGATTGGTCAGTTTACTGCCCATTATTCTGCAATAATGGGTCGCGAATGCATTTTCTTATTAAATCATGCTGTTTTAGGTAATAGAATATAAATAAAGGGCTTGCAGTATCACCTATGGGTTCATAATGTATCCTCGGTCGGAAAAACTTAAAAATAATAGACTCGGCTGCGCCTCGCCCATTATTTATTTTTTTCCAACCTCGGACACATTATTCGCCCATAAATGATACTGCCTCACCCTTTATTTCTTAATTCAACACGCACCGATTTCAAATGTAATCTTTACACTCGGTGTATTACTCGTTTGAAATGTTTCATCCATAGACTATATGCCAATTAAAATTGATTATTTTATCAAATACATGTTGTTCAATCAGTACAATAACCATTTTCAAATGGAACCTTAGCACACTATTCTCAGTCTCATTTTGAGATGTTCACTATATCGACTAAATTAAAACTAATGTTTGTTGAAATACTCAATATACTAGTTCAGTGCCACATGTTAAATAAAAGTTTTACATGGGCTTTTCCATGATTATTTTTGCATTTCTATTGGATTCTAATATACACGAATCCGGCGGCGACTATTATCGCCCCTACTCCGTGGGCGGCGCACTCACCCTCCGCCATGACTGGGGGGCATCTTTTGGATTTCTCTCGTTATACCCACCCCCCGCGTTTACGTTGTACGGGTTACCACAAAGAAGCGATCATTTTGATCATTGTCTAACGGGCAAAAATCAACAAACGTTTCACATCACTGTTTCCATTTTGATATCATAGGGGCGGCTCAGAAAAAAATGTAAATAAAATGTACAAAAATGGAAACGAACTGCGTGTTAAATAATCCCTCGCCAATGTACCAATAAGAAGTGAATTTCCTGCAGCCGTACCAGATGCATCGGTTCCCAAATGGAAAAACCACCTAATCTGCCAAGCTTCTAATGCAGTGAATGAACTTATTTATTTTTAGTTTGCTCTAAATACAATTGTTGTGTTTTTCACAAAATTCAATTTTAAAACAGGGTTAAATTTAGTTCCACCTGTCACGTACACGTACATCCCTACATGTCGTAAAAACCAAACATCATCGTATCCTTTCAGTCTAAAAGTACCACATTGTAACTCCAAACGCGCCGGTCATTTTCACGTACTGATAGTCCAGGCGGAGCACATTCCATGCACAAACCGAGCCTAATTTTGTTTAGATCTCCGAAATCGATCACATGGACATGGAAGCGTCCTTTCTAAACATCAACAACCCGCATCGGAGATGTCACGTTTTTCAGCAAATATCGATCAGTCTTTGGTAACTATTCATTCCAGTTTAGGCAGTCCCCTTACAATCATCCTTCCATAAGATCCCTGTAAATCGGGGAACATTGTTAAAAATTGCGAAAAGGTAGGGTTGTAAATTCTTATTACTTCGTTCGTTAAGCTCGTAAAAGTCAATATGCGGGCGTGTGTGTACTGTGTTTTGGTGGCCCAGATGCCCCCAGTTAATGGCGGGCGACGTAGAGGGTTCCTTGTTCGCGCTTCCTGTGATTCGGTATACAGTAGCTATTATCAGAAAGTTTGTGATGCCATTTTTTCCGAGAACTTGTAATGTACCACATTATGCAAATGAGATTCTTCCTTCCAATATTTCCAATACATCCTGACGATATTCAAATGTCTCAGTGACTGAATAACAAAGCATTGTTTTGCTGTCTAGCAGTGAAAAAATATAAAAACGTAGTTAAAATATTTTTTTCAATGTGCCAGTGGCTCTTTCAGTATAAAGCCTCAAGAGGTGGCCACAGAGGACTCGAACCTCACACCTTTGTCGTAAGATTCGAGCGCCTTATGCGCTGGAGCACGCGGTAGTTTTTTGACCACCACCCATGCTCCAGGAGCATGTCTCCCTCACCTAACCTCAAGGGGCAGCTATTGAGTTTTGTTATCTTTTTGGGACTTAGAATTTTCCCTCTAACCTAAAAAAATAGATATTGAAAAGAAGCAGTAGCAAGATTCGAACACTAAGACCACTGTAATCAGTCATGATATCAGCTACCTACCATAAGACCACGAGGATTGGTGTTCCAGATTTGCAATCTAATCCTTGATAACATTTACGAATAAATCGCTACTGCTATTGTGGCACGATCATAAACAGCTCCGCTCTGGAACGTTTGCCACAACCCATGCTCCAGGAGCATGAGTGGTGGTCAAAATCTCACATGCATCCGCTGGACATGAAGGCCCCCCAACCGCATTCGCAGACCATTCAGACATTACAAACGCAAAATAGTAAAACATGGCGTAACGTCCTTAATAGCGATGAAAAATTCAATTACTTTAATATATAAAAACTAAAAAACACATAACAAAATAATAAAATTAAAAAAAAAAAAAGAGAGAAGAGCAAGAAAGAGTGAAGAAAGGGTAAAAGAGCATACAGGCCCTACGGCAGAAGGGTAGTCCGTGTGCCCCCACCCCAATTCCACAAAGGAGCAAAAGTTCCACTTCCCCTGCTGATTGTTTTTGATAATAAGCTCCAATTTTGTTCAAGCAAGTCAACTTTTGGTGATGAGCTGGTCAAAAAGTTCAAAAGGACCCTTTTAAGGGGTTAGGGCAACTTTTTCCAAAAAAAGTCCAGAACGATTTTTCCACTCATCTAATCTGTGAATACAATTATTTCTTCCGGCGAAGCGATGAGATACAACTGTGCACGGATATCGAAAATTATAAGCAAGTCTAACCTTTGTTGGTATATCCTACAATTATGGAATTCGTCATAGCTAGACTGGCCCAGTCCTGTCCTTATAAACCTACCTTTAATCTTAATATTTGTCTTTTTCTTTTTCAATAGTCATTGTAATTAAAGGAGACCACCAACCGATATTGAAAAGAAAACCCTCTTGATTCGAGCTAAGCACATAGAATGCCAAGTTTGAATCATATAATAGGCTTCACGATTAAGTACATGCGTATAGACCGATTCAATATGACGTCAGCAACCAAACATGTTGGTGGACATGCATCATTCCAGGACTACAATACTTCACCTGTCCAATCGATCCATGTTTAGCGAAGTTGCACAGGGATCATTGACCGGTGAAATTTATGTAGTACTGGAATTCGTCGATCTTGCCAAACGAAATCGTTCCATTTATACACCGTTTTGGCTAGTTCCGATATTCCTTACTCTCGAAATGCAAAAGAGGGAATTTCACTCTTTAGGATTTACTTACAGGGCTACTCTGAAAAAGAGTAAAATTTCACACCTTTCAAAAAACATTTTTGATCAAAATGATAATGTTTATTATTTTTTAACATTATCAAGAAAAAATGAACAAAACATACTCTAAAAGGGTTGGTTGAAATTCACTCTTTTCGGAGTGAGTCCTTGTTCGTCAATCTAAAAGAGTGGAAATTTACTCTTTTGACATTAGAGAGTATACTCTCATTCACTTTGCATGAGCTATCGGAACCTGTGTCACATCGCATTCCTCTTTCCGGATTTCCCTGATGTACATGCACAACCCCGTGCAGTAATTGTTGACTAGATCGCCACGACAAAGAATTATGGCATGCTTTGTTGGTGGTTTAAGTTTGAGGATTC
This sequence comes from Ophioderma brevispina, assembly GCA_023653785.1. Taxonomy (NCBI): domain Eukaryota; kingdom Metazoa; phylum Echinodermata; class Ophiuroidea; order Amphilepidida; family Ophiodermatidae; genus Ophioderma; species Ophioderma brevispina. Next base: position 36,137 of record JAMKCH010004362.1, on the reverse strand, counting down.
TTTGAGTGTGTATCGCAATGGATCGAGTAGCGGTCCCCGGCGGTAAACCTATAGACCCATTTATAAATATTGTTGCGGTCCGGTAAAAGTTGTTCGTGCATAACTAGTGTCCTATCTGTAGGCCTACGTAAATATATACAAACGTTGTGTAAAAGAAGTACATAAATGAAACAGAGAACTCATCCCAATCTGCATTTTAATTTAAATTAAAAAAAAAAAAAAAAAAAAAAAAACACTTTTTGTCACTATAAATCACGTGACAACCAGTGAAAAAAAACTGTTTGGGAGAAATGCATGTGGAAGAGACTTACTTCCTCTTATTAGGTACAGTGCTGAAGTAAATTATGCGTTCACAGGGTAGAACGCAATAGGCTGATAATTAGTCCTCAGGACTATTTAAAGACCACTATCAGTGATTTGCTAAATCAGAAAATCGAAAAATCGTCAAAAATCAGATTGGTGCCAATCTGCAACAAATATAAGTATCCAACATACCCTACAAAGTATAGGACCAGAAGCACCCGGATAAGGACAAAATCTGATATTTAGGCATTATTAGTTGTCCGTTAGGACAACTTCCTACAACAGAATTGAAGGGAGATTCATTTAAGTATTCCTGCAATTTACATATTTTCAGCTTCGGATAAATAACTGATAGGTCTCTTTAAGAGATTTTCGCCATATGGTACCCGAAAGGTGACCCAAAACAGGTAATTAATTCTAGACGAAGTACACTATCATCTACATAAAAGCCAATTCGAGAAGCATTTCTGAAAAGGTAGTTATAATATAATTAATTTCTTTAATTTTTGGAACACTTTTATTGGAATATACAGGGCTCAAAGGTTAAAATGATCACAATCATGTTGAAAAGCATAATGTTCGTCGGGTCATGGGGTTTGCAAAAGGCATAGTTTTGGTCTGTATAACTTCATTAATATAATCTTGTTATTGATTGGTTGAAAGTATGTTCACCTGTTAAAATAGTGCACTATACCCTTGAGTATGTGTCGAAAAATAATTACGGGGTCCGTAAATATTACCTTTAAGCCGTATAATTATTTTCTCCCTCGTACAAGTCGCCGTTCATAGATCAAGAATCGTGATATGTCCAGCTAAAAAAACGAAACAATTTTTCTACACTCATTCACCACATGGCAGACATCCGGATTTTTTAATATGGGGTTTTTTTTAATGCGATTATTATTATGTAGGATGTTACCCTAATTATCTCTCCTGGCCTTTTCGCAACGACAGATCGACATCCGAGGTCAACTCTACAAATCATAAACAAGATGAACGCGTAACACCATAGGAGGACTGCCAAAATCGTGTGAACCCCATTTTCAAGGGAATGAATTTGGCCATGAAACGAGTTGAAACGATTTGGGGTTTATTCCGCATTGAAATGCGTCTCACACGATTTGGCACTCCACACACTCTAAGTGGAGAAACCAGTGTTTCCACAGTAAAACGCCGCGTTTTATGAGCTGTGATAATGACGACGAATTGGAAGATGTTATCAACAGTGCTTCTAGCGACCATAAAATAGCGATCAAGTATAGCTTCGCCCTTGGGATTTTAAACAAGGCAGTGCGAGTGTAAACTTGCCGGCGATGTTCAGTTCTGACGCATGACCAGCTCGATAACCCAGGTCAGAGTTTAGTTGGAATTTGAAACTCACTTGAGTCACGAATGTTTGATTAACCGTTTTCGGAAAAACGGTTGGAATTTTGACATTTAAAAAAAAAATGAACATCTATTAAAATAGAAGTCATGTTATTATGGACGCAGGAAATAGACTTCAGATGAAGATGTGTCGGGGCCTAGGCCTTAGGCTATCATGGGCAGTTTAATCGTTTAATTATAATTACATTCGTTCAACCAATCAATAACAATGAAATATATTAATAATTCTATTTAAAACAAACTAAACTTTCTAAATCGAGGCTCTGGATTGAAACTATGGGCCATTGTTGACATCAATAGTACTATTTGCTGAGGGGCGCCATTGATGTCACCTCGGGACCTAGTTTTAACCAGAGCCTTCATGGCAGTCAGTATATATTTGTATGTAGACTACAGATTTCGTGTTGTTGCACAGGTACAGAGTAAATTATGTTTGACAGGAGTCAAAACTATAAAGTCGATGTGTGACAGGAGCTATGGCCTCGGACTCATAGTCCCACTATGAGAGTAGTGCGACAAAATTCAGTCGCTCTCAACAATCATTAAGTTTACGGGCGGGACCCAAATCTCCTTTTACACCCGTCATTTTGGTAAGACATTGAGCAAGTATTCGCCCTTGCTAAATGATAATAAATAAATACATACGTTGCACTATCTACTCAATAATCTACCCACAACAAACCTCTCTATTGAAAGACTGTATAGCAGGATTCTAGTGAAAAGTCACGACGGACGCTAGTCACCGATGGCCAATTCGCGCGCATGTGTAGTACATCGGGTGACTGACCTTAGTATACACACATAACGAATCTGTGTGTACATTGTACGTGTCATAGCAAAACCATGCTTGACCGCGCCCACAAAACATGTTCGTGCTATAATATGGACCAGCAATCAATACTTCATTGCAAGCTATTGCGATACCAGTTTCAAACTTGGGTCCACTGACGAAATATAGCCATGCATATTTGTAATGTCACCTTAGTAAAAAGTAAATGTCACCTCTGCCAATTGCACATGACCCCTGAGGACGAGGTTCAGGAAATAATCTCAGTAATACCGACACCCCTAGTACATCTCAACCTAGGTAACATTCTATCGCACATAATCATAATTATTTAGGAGTACTTTTCAAACCCTCAATTTAGGGAGGAAGCATGGCGCAACACGGTACTGTCATAAAAAACAACACAAACACTGAACACCGGAAAGTCTTATTTTAAATTCGGTGTTCAGCTTCAGAGAGCCGAAGACCATACCGGATTTTCCCATTTCATTGGACCGCATATATTTTTTCCAATGAGGTCTAAAAAAAGTCTCTCGAACGTCATGAACCACACAATACAGCATTTCAAAATCTCCCCAAAGAGGTATCGCAAACTTTTATGACGTCACCATGCAGCAATAGAGTATGAGCGGCTATCTTCATTTGTTAAAATGTATTGAAAGAAGTGTGTAAGTGCTACGCGTGTCAATTTGGAAGTAAAGTTAAGTTGCATGATTCTAGATTTGCGCTCAGGAATTCACATGTAATCGAGAGAGATTTTGGGGCATCCAGATATTGTGTCATACACAGTGGTAGGGTCTCAGAAAAAAAGTTACCCTCCAGAAACTGGCACTTTTTGCTACTTAACCCAATTCTTATTAATTATGAAGACCAGTACTTTTTCGAACATATCGGTGGATGAAAAACGAGGACAGGGAATTGGAAAACGGTTTGAACAAACATAACCAAACAATGACTATTTCCATAACAAGTGATGCCAACCTATTTTGTCCACGGCAAACAATACAGGGTGTCCCAAATAAATTAATCCTCGCAGTTGGTGCTATAATTTCAAACTTATGAGGGAATATTCAAATTTTTATAAATATTTATGATTGACGAATTGTTTCGTACATCCTGTCCAATTTTTGTCCGATACGGTTCACTAGTTTTGAAAACAGGCTATTATGTAACCCGCACAGGGTTTCGTGTACATAGACGGCTCGATCATTTATTCGAAAAATTATAACTAGGTCGAAGACAAGCATTTAACTTATACTATATGAAAGATAATTATCATAGAATAACTTGTGGGCTGAAAAATTTGAAGAAACAATTCGTCCATGGTTTCAAAATGCAACAAAGCTTGCAAATTAATGAAAATTTGGCTGAAAATCCAAGATGGCCGCCGTGAAGCTATTGTTTTTCAGGTGCTCACAAAAATAGTCATCACAAGAAAATCAAGTGGAAGACAAGCCATTGACATGTTTTATATGAAAGATAATTGGATAAGGATTAATTTAAGACTAAAAAAATAAAGAAAAAATTGTCTTGATTTCAAAATCCACAAAATATAGGAAAATTGGTCACAAATTCAAAATGGCGGATATGCACTAAATGATCAGGTCCGAACCCTGTGCCCGCTGTCAAATTACCCCATTCCAAGTTTGCGGTAGATCGTTGAAGCAGGTTCACCTTGAAAAGTTGAATAAAATGTCTTTTAACTACAAAATCTCCTGGTACTAATCCTGTATTTTTTTAAATACTAAAATATTTGTCGTTATTGTATTATCCATGGTCTTTTATCGTCTTTGCAGTATTTTCCTCTACTCATATTGAGATTAGTAACTTAGCGACTTGGCCAAACTTAAATGTTTTATCTTCAGTGTGTCTGACAAATCCGCATGAATATTGCAAAATGCAGCGGAGGGATTAAATAGCAAATGAATGGAAATGGTATGAATGGATATTGAAGACCATATGATATAATATGTTATAATATGAACCATTTGATAGACACAACAGACAACATAAATAAACCACTGAAAACCAAACTTGAGTTACCTCAAACAGAATGTCAGTTGTCATTGTAAACAGAGACCATTTCCCTTATTTGTCAAAGACATGTTGTCTTTAAATGCTTTTAATATCATAATATTTAGTTTTCAAAGTTATACTGGGTTAAATGAACCAAACTTAAGTAGTAAGGATAAAGAAAGAGACTGGAGAAAAACAAAAACCAGCACCTGCGTACTTAAGCATGCCTTGATTGTGTATTCATCAGTCAAACTTGGAACGGCTTAAATTGTGGCTTACTAACGTAATCGCCTTTGTTCTAAAAAACAGTGAATCAAATCAGATTAAATTTGAACAGTATGTTGAGAAAAGAATAGGCCGTACAGATATCTCGCAACATTTCAACATTTTAAAAATAATTGTGAAATTATAGCCCCAACCATTTGCTTTCATTTGGTACTTAATCCCTCCGCTGCAATTTACATTATTCACTCGGATTTGTCTGACCCACTGGAGATCAATTTTGGCCAAGTCGCTAAGTTACTATTCTAAATATCAGTAGAGCAAAATACTGTACAGGCAATAAAAGACTGTGGATATAATAAGACAATAACGACAAATATTTTAGTAATTTATTTTTTTAAAACAGACAGGATTAGTACCAGGAGATTTTTGTAGTTGAAAGACATTTTATTCCACTTTTCAAGGTGAACCTGTTTCAACGATCTAAGGCAAACTTGGAATGGGGTAATTTGACAGCGGGTTACATAATAGCCTCTGTTTTCAAAACTAGTGAACCGTATCAGACAAAAATTGAACAGGATGTACGAAACAAGTTTGTCAATCAGAATATGTTATAAAATTTGAATAATTCTCAGTAATTTTGAAATTATAGGAACGACTGCGAGGATTGCATTTATTTTGGGACACCCTGTAGAAGAAGAAACATGTGTTGGGATTCTTATGGAACTGAGTCGTCAGGTATCTGCTGATTCTAGGGTTATTGTTCAGTTCTCTACACATTGCCGTTTCGGATTTGCAGCAATATTTGCGGTTGATCGTTCCGTTCTTTGACGATCGCATCTCTCTATTTGCACCTATTTAGAATCTTGCCATCTCAAGAAATTTGTCTCTGTTCCTCTTGATTGCCATCTTCCTAGGAACCCTACTTTGAGGAAAGTACCAGAAATGGAGTGTGAAAGAAATATATAAAAGATGAATCCCAAAAATTGGGAGAAATAACATTTGGGTGTGAAACACTTCAAGAGGACTTCCTGTTACATAATTCAGGTTCCGTCTTTTGTACCCGTCTCTTGTACAAAATGTCTCTGTATTTATTTATATCTATTTATTTATTCACTTATTTATATTTACTCATTTATAATTATTTCTTGTAATTTTTTATTATTCGCTTATATATATATTTATTTAGATATAATTTATTTGTTTGTTTCTTTATCCCACTTTTTCCTTGTTCTGACGTTGAGATAAAGCACATTATATGTAATGGCGGCCATTTTTAATTTCAACATAAAGGAACACATATATAATTTAGATTTAGACTAAAATCATCAACACACATCTACTTGAGAAGTCAATATATAGCTAATTATATGCAATGTCGGCTATTTGCGGCCATCTTGGATAATAAAAAAAATCCCCAAAGGGATTCATGGGGATTTTGGATATGTTGTTATATGATGTATTCTGCATGTCTGGTGAAAAAAAATCAGCTCAATAACAATTTCTTCCACGTAGTATATGTGTATTTCTTCTTCAGGGACTATAGACCGTATTCAATATCCAACCATGTTGGTGGACAAGATAGACGTATTCCAGTACTACAATACATTCACCTGTCATTGATCCCTGTGCAATCGCTAAACATGGATCGATTGACAGCTTAATGTATTATAGTCCTGGAATGTATGCATCTAGTCCACCAACATGTCTGGTGGCTGACGTCATATTGAATATGGTCTATACTATAGTCTGATTTTTTATTCCTGTCAGTAACGCATATTGTCGATGGTAAGAACTCAATTGGAGGGGATGTGTTGAGATGAAAAACTAAAAAGCCGTATTAAGCTGAAAATGCTCAATTTTGTTCAACAGAATAAGATGCTTAAACCCATTTGACATGAACGTTTTTTATATCGAATATGTAAAGACTTCATACCAGATTCAATTGAATAGATTGTCGTAAAGTCTGAGACACGCTATCGATTCCTTTGTTTGGTGTCAATCAAAGAACGGATAAAGTGTCATGAACATCGAGGCTGGGTGAAGAGGAGGATTAGGCCACGTAATTATTGTAGTTTGTTATGAGTGACCAAAACTCTAAAATACTTAAATGATTGGACTAAGCTGTCAAATATTATTTCTTAAACAAGACGAATAATGAAACGGATTAGATTTTGTAATATCCTTTAGTGACGTAGTAAAAAACTTTGTTGCGTAATAATTACTTATTTAGTATCAATTTTCTTATGTTGAAGGCTTCAGAATTTGTTCACGTTTGGTGTTTGGATATTATTCAGTGCATTGCCTTGTAATATTTTATTCGTGAGAAAAGGGACATTTTTAATTACGGCCTTAATCTCTTCCGATATCGTGACATCAAATTTCTATTGCACTCATTGGGGGTAAAGCTAAACCTTCAGAATGAAGGGAACAGTCGACACGCCCAGAAAACTTTTAATGAAATGACAGGAATAAAAAAATCCTACTATAATATAAGTTGAAAGAGTGCTGTATGTGCTAGTGGTTAGTTTTCTTGTATGATTATTCCATTCACAGGATGGCATGAGAGTCGTTTAAGTTGGGATTAATGAAGCTTACAATGATATATCTGAGGTTAGAATTGACATCGACAAGATTTGGAGTCCGGACATAGAATTTAAAACAAGGCTACAACGTAATGGTGATATTTTGTTTTTCTCCTTCACGCTGCTTTGCGTCCTGTCATACTTCGTTTGTCTTATTTTTTCTATCATCCACCCTCCTGTTATACCAATATTTCGAGTATGTATGTATGTATGTATGTATGTTGTAGTATGTATGTATGTATGTATGTTGTATGTAGTGATTAGTATTATGTATATGTATGTGTATTATGTATGGAGGTATGTATTATGCATGTGTGTGTGTATTAGGGTATGTATGAGTATGTATGTAGGTATGTTTTATGTAGGTATTGTATGCGGTGTATGTATGGGTGTATGTATGTATGTATGTATATATATATATATTATATATATAATCTATATACATGCATACATGCATGCATGCATGCTATGCATGCAGGTGTGTTGTATGTGTGTATGGGTAGGTAGGAGGTAGGTAGGAGGTAGGTAGGTAGGTAGGTAGGTAGGTAGGTAGGCCATATGTAGGTAGGTAGGTAGGTGTGTATGTGTGCGGGTGTGTATGTGTGCGGGTGTGTGTGTGCGCGAGCGCGCGTGTGTGTGTGTGGGTGGTGTGTGTGTGTGGTTAGAACGAGTTTGGGATTTATTCCGTATAGAAATGCGTGGTACACGATTTGGCATTCACAACTCTCTAAAGGAGCATTCTTTTCGAAAATTACCATTCATGTGTCACAAAATCACATGCTATGATCATTAAACTAGGTCATATAGGCCCACTGATCCAAACGGTGTCTCCAAGGCACCTACGAAGTAGACATAGATTAGGGTTAAAGGTTATATGGGTAGATTAAAGAGTTCTATGACCATGTGAGAGGGGGGGGGGGGGGACAAAGACAACATGGTTCGGGAAAAGCTATAGTGATGTTGACGTCGTTATACCCATTTTCAATAATTTTGTGACTTTATCATTATTATGGATGCACTTAAATGTAGGAAACGAAAATGAGTAGGCCTACTTGTAGTCTCGATGGTGAATCCACCAAGTAGATAGCGATTTTTTCCCTTTTTTTAAAAAAGAGCTTTGCTTAAATTTTAAAATGCTGTGATTCTAACAGTTTTCCTTGTAATGTGGTTTTTAGGTCGTCCGATTTTTTTTTATTTCTAGAGCGTTTTTGTTGATTTGTTAAAAATATGAATTAAAAAAAAAACTTTTAGGCATCAATTAACCAACAGTAGTGCAACCGTTACTAAAATCGTGCCTTGTGCTAAACGAAAACATTTTATTTTAGCCAAAATATAAGTTCATTGTAATGAAATTAATTTAGTCACAGTTTTTCGCCAATTGGCCAATTGCCAGTTGCAATGTCACTCGTCTGTTGATGTGGGATAACGCGAGAAGATCATATACCTAAAACATTCAGCTTTGAAAGACCTGACTTGGCACTAATTCCGCTAATTTTTTTTTTTTTAATTTTGGGCTGTTTTTTGGTATTTTTAACATGTTCAGCTCCAAAGACCCAGTATCATTTCAAGCTCTCGTCTCCCAAAGACCCTTGGTATTCAGTTGCCCAGGGAGAATTCCGGTTTCATATACAGTGTCCGTTTGGCTGAGTGTCCTGCCACCCATCTGTCTATTGTGTTTGCCATTGAGTGCTGTTTGTTTCAGCCCTGCAGTGCAGTGGCGGATTTAAGAGTCAGCAGTGTCAGCAGCTGCTGACAGCCCCCCCCCTAAAATATTGCTCCAGTGCCCCTCGGACACACCTTAGTTGCACTAAAGTGCGATATTACGTTGCTTCTTGACGCTAAAGGGGCCCCATCTTCAGCTGCTGACAGGGCCCTTTTCCTTAAATCCGCCACTGCAGCCCTGTACCCAAATAGCTTCGTCTACAAGGTCACGGTTTATTCCGTACATGTTGACATGGTAGCTAGGACACTCTCATGGGGTACACTCAGCTTCTTTACACCGGGCCATCAAAAAAAAAAATTATAGTATGGTGCCCTGTCGTCATGTTTTTGGATTTGTCGGCTATTTTGATACATTTTGATTTTTTGTCTTTTTTGGGTAATATTGAAACCAAGGAACTCGAATTTGGTTCCCATTTTTTCGACCAGCCGTTTGGCAGCCATCTTGGATTTAAAAATGGCCGCTATTTTCAAAAAATTTACCCCATATCTCCGTTTGTGGGCGACATACAAAGGTAAATCGTCTCTATACCTACGTTTGTGATACTAAGGTTTCTAGGAACCATTATTTAAGTTGCAACTGTTACGGTCACCTTGACCAAGGCCAAAACCACCTCTAAACTACGGATTCAAACTCCTGAATAACTAGACAATACACTGTGAACTTGATTACAAATTTTAAAACAAAGTATTTATTTTAATTGTGTGTCTAAATCAATCTCAATCAAACATCAATTAGGTATCAATAATCAAAGAGTAATCTATAGTAAAGTTGTTAATTAATGAACTACTAAACTTACTACCTGGTGTGTGCCGCAACGCGGGCTGCAGCAAGATTACTATAAAGGTGCAGAACTTTCAAAGACTCCTGGCGAATATTCCAGCGCAAAACTTCAATTTCCAATAGCGGGACGTGTCCACGGACGACTTGTCCTTACTGAAGAAAACCAGCTCCTAATGACTCCCGAAGCTTGGAGATCGACTAAATATAAAGTCCAAATGTGTTGCAGCTTGTTTATCCTTGGATAACTCAGAGGCCACGAAATATAAAACCGAACACGGCTACACAATCGGACAAAACTGCTGGAGCTGAGACTACTATGACAATGTCCACTACGGAAGACAGTGTATAACTACTATTGAAATTACTGCCACTGTCACTGTACTTGGAGTAATGATGTTGTGATACTCTTGTGGTAGCAAAAGTCTACCCTCACTTTTGTGTTATGTCTGATGGTCTAGTACATGGCTGTGAAGAGTAACTTAGGGCACATCTCATGCACACGGGGACCCACCCAGCCAACGAACTAACATGAACAATTTGCTCTCGGCCGTCTCTTCTCGAAGAAAAGTCGTACCAGGTCATACGCTGGTTCCCTGCGACTTTGGTCTCTCACCCTTCACAACTGACCAGAGAGTCCGAGCCATGAAGCGAGGCCCAAGGCGCAGCCGCCGCAGGGAACCAGCGTATGATGTGATTTGACTGAATTTCCGTTTTATCACTAGGAGCACCACTATAATTTACGGGACACCAGGGCAAATTGCCACAAATTAGGCAAATTCATCAAAAATCTCTTCCGTACAGAAAATACTCTGCATGTAAATACATACTGAATTGGTAGAGTCAGATTTTGATAGGGAAAACCAAACTTACGTGATATATTCATCCAAAAATATGGGTCTCAAAAGTCTTTATGAAAAATCAACCAGTCGATTGCAGGCGATGACGTCATCGGAATTCCCTTAATTTTGTGTTTAGGCCTATATTAGGAACAATTTAGCATTCTTACCAAAAGCTGATTTAATTTCTAATCCTGTTGAGGCTTCATGGCTTATTATTTCCAAAATCTAAGCCTATAGTTGTGGGTATTTTATTTCGCCCACCTGACCAATCAAATTTCCTTACTGTTTTGAACCAATTATTTCTCAAATTAATGCGGATAATTAAGTTATCATCCTTGGCTATTTTAAATTTGCTACAGAAAACAAAACTCATGGTTTGTTTAGCAATTATGCCAAAATTCTCAACTTATTTGGTTTAAGACAGCTCATCACATCTCCTAACCGTGTCACAAATAAATCTTCAATATTTGATCATATTTTGTACAATAGTAGTGCTAAAATTTCTAATGCTGGTACAATTGTTGTTGGTCTTAGCGATCATTTTATGGTATATTGTACTAGAAAGGTCACCAAAAGTCAAGTTCAAGGTCACAAAACTATTGAAATTAGATCGTTAAAGAAATATTCCGTGGAATCCTTTAACAAAAAAATATCTTCTTTAGATTGGTCCAGTGTCATCAAAGCTGTTGATGTTAATGAATCCTGGTGCAATTTTAAAAATCTTTTAAAAAGGTTAAAACAACGGTCGGAACCATCTCAGATTCGTCACAGAGACACACTTCTGCATAAATTTAATAAAAAGCGAAACAAATTCACAGCTCTACGATGAATATAGGAAATTACGCAGTAAGATTCAGCGTGATATTCGTCATGCCAAATCAGAACATTTCATGAACTGGCAGATGAAAATAAGAACAATTCCAAAAAGCATTGGCAAACCCTCAAAGAACTGGGTTACAGTTCTAAGGTAAAGGAAGCTGCCAATATTGTGCTTAATATTAATGTGCAATTGTGTTATGATCCCTTAGAAATTGCTAACTCCTAAAATAAATTATTCACTGGTGTTGCGTCTACTTTAGTTTCAAAACTTCCCAAGTGCAATCATATCTATTCTACCATCTCTCACAAACTCATTGATTTTTATTCCACCAAAACCAAAAACAAAAAGAAACTAAATCTCAAATGCATCAGTGAAGACTTTGTTGAAAAAAGAGCTTTTGCAGCTAAATCCAAATAAAAGCACGGGTCTTGATTGTATTTCACCAAGATTTTTGGGTGACAGGATTGGAGCTACTTTTTTGAAAGCTCCCATTACACATATCATCAATCAGTCCATTCAGTCAGGTATTGTTGCTAATGATTTAAAAATAGCCAAGGTCATTCCTCTTTTCAAAAATAATAAAAACACCGAGGCTTGTAACTATAGACCAGTAAGTGTCCTTTGTGTCGTTTCGAAAATATTAGAAAAGGCAGTTTATTCTCGGCTTGAATTGTTTTTGACTGAAAATAATTTACTTTATGAACATCAGCCTGGATTCCGGAGCTCGTTTTCTCCTGACTCATGTCTCATTAATTTGTTTGATCACAAAAAGACACAGTCATCCAGAGGTATGGTCTTGATCGACTTACAGAAAGCGTTCGACACTGTTAATCATGACAGCCTGTGTAACAAATTAAGATTTATGTGAGTTGAGTCGGTGGAATGGTTTAGATCCTACTTTTCAAAACGATCCCAGGTAGTAAGGGTCAATAATGTCACTTCATCGCCTTTGGAAATATCTTGTGGTGTTCCACAAGGTAGTATCCTGGGACCATTACCTTTTCTTTGTTATGTAAATGACATGGTAATCAGTGTTGATCCTGAATGCAAACTGTTGTTATATGCTGATGATAGTGCCATTTTGTATTCTCATCGTGATCAAGATTTCATCTAAATTAGGATATATCCTCGAATCTTGTAACGAATGACTTGTGGACAACAAACTATCTTTACACCTGCAAAACTGAGTGCATTCTTTTTGGATCCAAAAGGAAAGTGTCATCTGCGTGTAATTTCAATATAAAATGTATGGGTCAAACCATCTCTGGGCAGATGGTAATGTAAAGTATCTGGGTGTGAATATTGACCGATGTGTGTCTGGGGAAGCCATCCCTGAAAGTGTCATAAAAAAGCATCTTCGCGGTTGAAATATCTCTACCGTCAAGTAGGCTGCCTCATACAACAAGAACTGTCGCAAAATCCTTGTATCTGCGCTTGTTCAGTGTCACTTTGACTATGCTGTTTCAGCCTACACAAAATAAAATGATCAGATTTATTTTAAATATGGGACCCCGGACACACATTGGTCAATATCAACTCGCCTGTCTAAATTATTGAATGTTGAAAACAGTCAAATTCTTGAAGCTATGCCATGTCCATAAATTTTTTAGCAAAAATTGTGCTGAATTACCTTCATGACAGTTTCCAGCTTTAATTTCTGTGCAATAAGGGAGTGGAATCTTTTACCTGTCAGCATCAAAAATATTAAAACTATATCTGGTTTCAAATGTGCAATAAGAAGGCTCTTCCAATGAGGTCCAATTTTTAAATCAATTTTCATGCAATGTATCCCTTTTCCTCATCTTTTTTGGTTTGTTTCATTCTAATTCTTTTCGTGTTTATGCCATTTTTCAATTTGCTGCTTTCTCTAAAGGACCTCATTGGAAATAAGCCTGTAATATGGCTTTCATGAGTAATCCTGGTTTTGATCAGTTTATATCGTCGGGTGTATTACATAGTGACGGATGTTGAATTTTTGTCATTTTTTTCGAACTTAAGGAAAATAGTACTAAATACCAAAATCTTCAAACATGCCAAGTGCAGAACCTTGCAAGCACTTCATTAATTAATAATCTTAATTAAACAATTTCGCAATTTTGACGTATGTTGCATAACAGCGACTTTGGTGTATTACATAGCGACGAATGTTGAACCCTCTGTCAAAGAAGTGTATACTTGATTTCCCACCAAGGCTTTTAAATACATTTGTTAGTAAATATTCTCATCTTAAATTTATAACTGACACAAGTAAAATATTAATTTATAAATATCAATATTAGTAGAAATTTATATTATTTACCCCTCGACAATGAAAAAAGACACAGGAGCGCAACAGAAAATTTTAGCACGGCTGTATTGGCTATCGGATAAGATTTATTTGATTGTAAATTAATCATTAATAAAGGTTATCAGCCATTATCATTCTATCTGAAATACCAACGTTTATAAATAGGAATGGAGTAGAACCACCCAACTAATTAATTTTTCCACACGAACCCTACGGGAGGAAAAGAACTTGGGAAAAATATGAATCACCACACAAAAGGGTCACCACCTAATCTAATTTCCCATACAGCGGAACAACGTAGGTAATAATCACTTGGCAAAAAACTTTTAACTAGAGTAGACCCCCCCCTAGGAGAATCCCTGAAGCGAAAATTACCTGCGACATTGCCATGATATATAATAAAAATAAATCTAGACAATGGCTAATACCCATATGAGCATCACACAAATTCACCGTGCGGGCTTGTGCATACAAAAAGTTGCTCGAAGGAGAAAAACACCTGGGGAGGTGAAGATCTTCGAGGGCGTAGAACAGGAAGTTAAAAACAAATTTTGGAATGAAAAATGTGACGTTAGTAATACTAGTGCATAGAAGACTATATCAAAATAAAAAACCCGCCACAAGAATTAATTGAGCTTGTGACAGTGAATTAACGACCCTAAAACCGCCTCCCCCCCCTCCTCCAAAAATTTAAAGCTATACAACCATGGCTATTACAGTACCATTGTTTATGGCCGTTGCTGCCACACTGACAGACCCCTGGGAATTCAAAAGAGGCGGATTTGAATTGAAATAAAGTAGGGGGGACATTTGGACCAGTTTTGTTGATACATGACAAGCCCCACTCAGTTGGATGAGTACATTCATACTCGGAATAATGGTCTAATCATCCAAACTACGTCTTCCCTGACCTGAAAAAACTCAGACTTACAATAACTCTGTTGTCACCCTCCAATGGCTTCTACCAATTTGTCAGCCTCTTATAATGTGCGCACCATTTGAGCTTCCCTGCTCCATCATTGATTTCATCAGCATAGGGTCCAGCCTAAACAAAATATCAGACCAGGATCATCTGGTGTGGGTAACAGCCTCTAATATACCCTTAAAGATTTTCTTCTACTCTATCCCGAATGTCCCAAGTGGCAGGCCAAAAAATGTCATTTGTGACTAAGGTAGGATCAATGTGTTTGGAAAAGGATTGCTATAAAGCATCCTTGTAGTCGGTCTGACCAATATTGCAACAATTAGAGCCACTAACACCACTCCACACAACCATACCGCCACCAGGTTAGCTGGGATTTGCGTTCCCTGCGCGTTGGACAATCGAGTCACAACCACACCACGTGGTGTCTGGTCTGCCAAAAAATAAAAACAGCGCAAAAGTACATTGTCCAATGAAAAACCGAGGTTAAAAAAATATTGATTACTCAAACTACAATAATGTGAACGATGACAATTCAGTACTAACCGGCGATGACCTGAAGGAAGCATAAACTGCACCTTTAATTCAATATACTCACCGAGGTAAAAACACAAATCCTGATATTTAATACGAAAAATTGATCGTGAGAGGGACTACTCAAAACAAGGGAATTTATTTAGAGCGACTTAATCAAATACATACAAGTAACGCTAACATCTGATATAAGTCTGAAGGTTTGAAGGAATTCCAACCTACCAAATGTCTTAATTCATCTCCTCAGAAAACCCACTAGCTGCGGCTGCAGGTCGCAGAACCAATCCAAAATATTTGTGAACTAAAAGAACTCGGAGAAAAAAAAGCCCAAAAGCATTACCCAATCTTTGAGAATTGGGAAAATTGGTAAGATATAATTACTTCACCACTGAAATGTAAAAAATAAAAGGTCTGTCACCCTTGGTCAAAAACTCCAAAATTGCAGCATTAGCTGCCACAGGACATAAAATTGGATTTGAAGAACCCGAATTGAAGTGAAATGTGAAAACCCCTTGCGTCAGTTTTTGAATACCTAATCTTAAGAGACAATAAAGAGCCAGAAATGTCAAATCCCAATGCAATTAATTTAAATTCATCTCCCCGATTGCCACCAGTTCTAGCGAATTCCCCCTACTCTAGAAAACCAAAAAAAAATGGCTAATATATAAAAACGCAGCCTTAAACAATTGGGCCTCATAAGAGGAAGCACACACACTTGGTAGAATCCATACTAATTTTTATAGCAACATGGAGTAAAGGAAGTGCTACATATGCTCTTGAATTGTACTTCTGAACCTTCTTTAAGTGTTTTAATACAAACTTTCTTGTAGGCTTAGGCCCGCATTGACCTATGTACGAATGAAAGTGTGAACAAATGCAAATTATGTAGGATGGAGCAAAATTTTCAATTGATAATTATGAAACAAACATTAAATGTGACTGTCAGGAGCTGGCCACAAAGACTGTAATTGGAATTGAATCCTAAAATCCAATAAATTTTTCAAACATATCCTATAGACCACCAGTCCCCCGAACCCACGAGCATGCAATAAAAGTTGGGTTTCGAGAACTACAGAGTCCAAAGAAATTGCGAAACTGCCAGACCTTCTACGACTGCTCCTGGTGCTAACATTCTAAACCGCCGCATCTAGAAGAAACTGACAATGCATCCGCTATGTTATTGTCAATGCCTACAATATGTCTAGAAAGAATGCTAAATTAAACTTCAAGCATCTGCAACAACAAAACATCTTACAGTTTCATAATTTTGGGGCACTTTGAAGATTGCTTATTGATAATAGTCACAAACGGGGCATGTTATCGGAACCCTAATAATAACCCTCTTCCCTTCCAACTGGTGCCTCCCACAAGGACAACAGCAAACAGTATTGGAAAAAAAAGTTCCAGCCCAGTTGGATGTATTTTCTGAAACTAACATCGGGCCCCTCCCCTGGAAATGGAACCATTTACCACCTTAAATAAAAACCTCCAAACCTATTCCCCTAACTAGCACTGTATAAAACGTGTAGAAGAAATCCTCAAACCAAGCTTGATCAGGAAAGAAGTTGTCACTGCCATTAAAAAAGGCTCAAAGAACAGCAGCAACCATGTTTCAGATCCTTCTTAGCCCCTACAGTTAATTTCAATTTGCACCAAGGTTTCTGATACCAAATAAGATCAATTAACCTCCGTAAGAAAGGCCCTGCCAGGTGTTACAGCTTTGAAACAAATGACAAGGTCCAATGACTGACTAAACTCTCGCAATGAAAACTTCTGAAGCTTTTAAAGTCGCCAAGAACTTTAATTAAGACTTCATCCTAAAAACAGTTATTAATTTATTTTGGTGAATAACTACCAAATTGCCTAATTGAATCATTTCTAAGCCTAAATAAGTGAGTTTAGTTTGAGGACCTACCTATTTTTCTTTAAGCCAGCGGAACACCTAGCTCTTGGCAAATCCCTTCAAAAAAAGTTCAAACAAGGATGGCCACACGATAAGTTTTCTGAACTTTTCCAAGAACCTAAAAGAGGGAGGCATCAGATTAAGAGTGAATTGTCTGTATGCAGCCCTTTTTACCGCCCACTCAATAAATGAAGAAACTTTTCGAAAAAGCAGTGAGTTGAGGCAAGAAGCTCCCATTGGAAGCGCCATGCCACAAAATTACTTAATCCCCCCACCTTCATTCCTAGCAACTGAAAATCTTCTGGATTTTGCTTAAAAACCCTAAATGCCGATTCAAACTGGCCTTAGCCATGGGGGCGCCCTTACCATTGCGCACAACCAACTGCACGGCTAAAATCGAAGCTTGCATAGTTAATTAATACAAACCATCAGGGTTAATCCATCATTACCGACCTGCCATCAGGAAAAGACAAATGTTGAATCAGACGAAATCACTAGGTTCCGATTTGGGACCAAGCCTATCGGAAAGAGAGAGAAATCATCAAATTAGAAATCGGAATTTGTGAAAAAGGGCCTGCAATGCGCTTCAATCAACTCTTTCTTGTTTTGCGTAACGCCATTTCTGGATCAGCATTTACAATTTCAATTGGAGGGAATCTCTAAAATATCTCACACCCCGAACCCTAATTTAAAACCAAAAGGCAAACCCATCCTTTAAAACCTTAGCCGACTTTTTATATGGATAAAGATCCAACAACGGGATTTTCTAAGTTTATCGGTGATGGGTACTTGCAACATACACAGAATTGAATATTCTTGCATGTAACATGATGTGACCTTTGGCACAACTTATCTGCCTTTTTTGCAACTACTGGCTCCGTGCCCAAATTCCTTGCATTGGGAGCATTTGTGGCTGTAAATGCAGTCTTTTCGAGAACATGATGACTGCTTGTTAAAGTCGAAGCAGACTCTCTCCGCTCGAGCCCCTGCTTGACCTGTTGTGGAACTCCGACTAGATCTGAAGTTGAATTGCTGACAAAACCCCCCTCGCTGACGTCCGAAACGGTTGAATTGAGAAACATTAGATGAAGTGACATAAACAGACCAAAGTTCACCGTCAATCAAAGACCATGATCTCTGGGGTTGAAATTCTTGCCGCATGCGCCATTGTTGATCATATGATCTCCAACCAAACCCTGGAAAACGCGCAGTAATAGTCCTAATCAAATGTGCATATCTTAATAATTCCAAAGCACGGTTGGGATGCGCCTCTAAATAAATAGAATAAAAAATAAAAAATGCAGAAGTCCAGGAATAGATTGAAGTAATCATTTGTTTGGGTTTATTAGACTTCCAAACAATCTGACCCCCTTGAGATACGGCAAGCGCCATGCCATGCTCCTTATCATCCAAATAAATTCAATCAATCAATTCGAGCATGCGCAATTCAAACGCAGAGCAAATCGGCGAGTAGAAATCGATGTGTGCAGCTCAAAGGTCGCACGTACGGCGGTCCGGTAAGTATTTCCCACGGTGTAGTCTGTGTCACAGACTGGGAAAGATATTATCTAAATTAGTACTGCGCGAGAGATTAACGTTATCAGTCCTACCGTCATAGCGAATGTGTGTAAATGAAACTAAATCTCAAATATCTCCGGAAAACGAACGGGTTCTATGGAGGTTTTTGCATTAGAGGGTCCGTTACTATGTTTTGTTTTGAATATGTATCGTAATTGGGTCTGAACCTATAGAACTTAGCGAGAAAATTGAACGTTTTCGTCGAGTACTTCGGTGCTCGCAGACACCGAAAAGTTAACACGCAATCTCTACGGGCGCATCCATTTTTCCCACAATGCCTTTCGATATTTTTTCAGTCTTGAGATTTTTCAAACACTGGTTTCAATTTACGCCAACTTTTTTTTTTCAATTTTAGAAACAGGATTACTTACTTACCGGACCGCCGTAGGTCGAACGAGTGCTGAACTTCGTTTGGAGATCATCAGAGTTGAAAAGTTGAAGTAAACACGACAGTTTCTTAAACACGTACAAGGATTTGGGCTTCAAAATACCTAAACCTCTTTTTTTCTGGAGGGAATAAACATGCAGATCCCTGATTTGTTTAGATGCATCCATTCACGAACATATTCCACAAAGCATCCCCCATGGTAAAAGTATCTTTAAAGGAAAAGTTGGCGTGCCAAAGTAAAAATTCACCTTGGACACTGTCATCAATAATGGCTTGCAAATTTTCACCTATTGGCAACGGTGCTCGATTAATCTTATCAAGAGCTTCATTGAATTCATGAACCAGCAGCCTTGCCATCTAAACTGCTGCTTTGGCACGGGCAAATTTTAGATGGCTATGTATGAATGTATACATACATACATATTACAAGTATTTTATTAGACAACTGCAAAATATTACAGAGGAAGCACAAATGCTCAAAGAGCGAGCGGCACACCAAATGCCCAAGTGTATGCCAAGAGGCGAGAAAAGAGCAAATCACATTAAGTACATATCATTAAACGCAGTAGTGAAAAACAATTAGCAGAGCCATCGCCAAATACAAAGTATGGCTAGCAAAAAATTAACTTAAATTGGCTGCAGCTCTTACACGCATCTGCCAAACAAGTTTCGAGCCAATGGCGGCACTTAAACTTATGTACTTGGCGATGGTTTTGCTTCGGCGGGTGCTTTTACCAAGCATTTTTAGCCCGGTGTGAAAGCAGATATAGTCCTGTGGGAGCCATATTCCGGGGCTCCATAGACGATAACGGAATAAAGCGTGAAACTACTGTCCATTCAATTAGCTTAGACCCTCGGTTTTTAATTATTATTAGAGAAGGTAGAGGTGTCGGGGAAAAATCGTGAAAGAAAGGTTTGTTTTCACGAAATTACCCAACAGGATTTTTAAATTTCAAAACATATGGATGGAATTTTACCTACAAACCTATTGAAATTTGACCCTTTTCCCCTCAAAGTTTCAAATGATCTGTCCATCGTCTGGTACCATTAACAAATGACGTGTGAGGTGGTCTTTGGTATTATACATATGAGGTAGAAAGCACCTATCGATGTAGCGATATGATACCCACTGCGATCAATATCGGACCAGAAGACCTTGGTTGGAAAGTGACCTGCTCATATTGTGTCATCTTCTATTAAAAGAAGTATTGCATACAAAGAATGTATTGTATTTGTATTTCTTTGAAGCGACATGTTTTTGTATAGACGACGTGGGAGACGATGTGCCATGTGACATCACCGCTGGGCAAGAAACAAAGCGCTGTCCGGCGGTATGCGTGAGCACCTGTAGGGCTTTTAAAATTCGCGCTCAATCAGTATAAATAGCCCATTGAATAGTGCTGTAGCTGTATGTGATGTCCTTCGCACCTCGATCACGTCAGTAGACCAGGTACTAAGTTGCGTTTGTAAACATTGATGTCACATCATCTATAAACACACCACGAATAACACAAAAGTTGATCAGGGCAATGATTGATTCAATTCAAAATCCTGGGAATAAAATAGACGCTATACATTACAAGCATTGTTGATGATATGGATCAATGTTGTCTACTGTCAAAGAGCGATGCAACGTTTTACACACCTAACTTATAAATGGAACATTCCTGAAAATGTAAAAAGTTTATGCTCATTGCGAATATTCGGCTGGTTCCGATTCCTTGTTGAATGATGGCCAAAAATCACAGAAATTGAATAGAATTGGGTGTGAAGAATTACTTTTCAGCACGCACCTTCAAATCTGTTGGGTAATTAGGAAAAAATACCACTTTTCTTCACGATGTCTCCCGACACTAATACCCTTTCTATAATATTAATTTAAAAAACCCGAGGGTTTCTAAGCAATTGAATGACAGTAATGTTGCGGTAAAGAGTCAACTGATCGACTTGCCATATTGTCCACCATTGTTCCCGGACTATGAGTGCGCCGGGAGGGACAATGGTTACTTCTACACCGGTAAACCAATTACTATGGACGCACCCTAGCTACAATTGATTTGAGAACTACAACTTTGCATGTGAAATTAGTGTCCACAGGTATCAGTCGCCACAATGGTTGGTAATAGTAATTGGTTTGATAGCATTGTTATTGAAAAGCATCAAACGGTGTTGTGGATATTTCAACAATAAACACTTTATGGTGGCTGGGTGATCAAATAACTAGCAAAGTCTGGTTTCGTTGTTGAATATTGTGATACAATTCTAAAGAACTGCTATTGAACATAAACTCAGTAACAAGTGTGTTTTATGATAAACAATGAGATCGGGGCTTGATGTTTGCCGATTTGTTGTTATATAATTTTCATTCTTGTCATGACGTCTGATGTACATGTCATGAAAATTCTACACCCATTAAGAAGATGAGACAAACCGATCAAATGGGTGATACAAAGTTGAAAACGTTTTGACTATGCTTGTGTGATAATAAAATGATTACAAAGAATTGCATTCAAGTAAGTTGCAAACTAGGCCAGTCAAAATTAGAATGAATGCTGCCTTAACCCAAACAATTGCAACCAGAATCAATTCCAAACAGAATTGTATTGAGAATACCTTAAAAACGACATATCAAAAGTCTACTAAATCAAAAGAGTGGAACATATTTTTTAAGGGGGTAAGAGTATACAGGGGTGATGTGGTGAAAATATGCAAAAGTATCAAAAGCGCCGGAAAAGTATGCCAACGTTGTTCGTTACATTTCCAGTATTAAAAAAAAGGTATAGTTTGCCATATCTGCAGGTTGTAGTCCAATAGTTATGAGTCAAAATAGGGTTCAAGGTCACACACAATGGGGGTAATTTTCAGATATATCCGTTCGTTAAAAATGGTGTTATGTAATTGTTCGTCTAATGGTACCCGAACCGCAAAATATACTGGTATGCACCAATCTAAAAGTATTTGTGGCATAATTGGAACGCAAAACTGTTGGACTGGGGGTAAAGGGGTCTATGGGAGGTCATATAAGTCATAGCTCTGTAATTCTAATATAGAAAGTTCAAAACAACGAAAAGAAGATATTTACATTTACTTATCTAGTGGGACAAATTTAACAGTTTACAACCAGTCCGATCAAAAATGCGGACCCATTCTATGAATTACCCCAGGCAGACCTTGAACTGTTATGACCCTATTGACTAAAACTATAACGTGCCAAGATAGGGGCAAACTCACTTTGTGTTTTAAATTTAAGAGTAGCCCAATAAAATGGTAAATCATTTAAATTCAATACGAACAATTCTAATTTTTTACCACGTACAAACGTTGCACCCTTATTGTACAATGTTCCACTAGGTTGATTTTGGTAGGGACTTTTAACTATAATTTTTGGACTATTCAGAGTATAGAACACCAAAATTGGTTTCTGTTTGCAATTTTGTGTGTGGGGTCAAATCATACAATTATTGGACTAAACGAGTTTGTATATGAAACTATGACCAGGTTATCAGTATTGCAATAAACAATTGGTGCGGTATTTGTTAGTAATAAAAATCAATGCAAAGGGGTATTTAGGATCTTCCTGAGGACCTTGGTCTTGAATCTAGCAAGCGAACACTTATGTGTTTGGTTTGCTTGTGATTAAAAACACAGCCAAGGGTTTCGGGCGCTGTGATCATTTAGTGCATATCCGCCATTTGGACATTTTCACCAATTTCCTAGATTATGTGGGGATTCGAAACCAAAGATGAAAATTTTTCATTTTTGGATTGTCTTAAAGTAATCCTTATCCATTATATTCATATAAACATTGTCACATGGCTTGTCTTCCACTTAATTTTCTTCTGATGACTTTTTGTGAGCACCTGAAAAACAATCCTTAGTGGGGCCGCCACGGATTTTCAACCTAATTTAATTATTTGCCTAGTTTTGTTAAATTTTGAAACCATGGGACAAATTTTTCTTCAACTTTGTGAAAGCCCCAAATAATCTATGACAATTATCTCTCATATATACAAGTTAAAGTTGCTTCGACTTAGTTATATTTTTAATAAATGGTTTGAGTGTCTATTGTACACGAAACCCTGGGGACAGCGGTGTGATTTCTTAGAAACACTGCTGGAAACTTCATGGTCGACCGTAGAGACAATCGCGACTATCATCGCCAAGCACAAGCTCATCAGTTCAATTCATATCGATCCCTGGGCCTGTCCACCCTACTTCCGTTAATAACACGACCGTGTTCATCAGTCCCGGAAACCCGCGAAAATTGTTGATACCTTGATCATCATCCAATTTGGTAGCTTTACGTTTTAACACGTGATTATTTCGTGACGAACGAGCACTATGCTGGGTTCGAGGGCTCATCAACAATCGATTTCATCTTTGGTTTTCTCGGGGTGGGGGGGGGGGGGCGGCCAAGACAGATAGCGTCGTGTTGCCGTTCCCATAGGTTTAGCAGGTAATCACGCGAAAACACTTGACAAATATTATAAAGTCGAAAATATGAATACAATATTTTTCCACGTCAAAATCCGTTGGAGTTGAAGAATCAACTCCAGTGTAAGCTATTTTTTTGTATGAATGACGGTACAAACGGGATCCATTTGAACGAGGCTTGTTTGACTCATGTTCAATCGCCAGGGTCACCGCTAAATAGCTGCGGACCAGTACAGGGCCCGGTACCAGGTAGCCTTGCCCACCGTGGAATGATTCGTGGACCTGCATGTAGCAATCCTTCATGTCCGGTCTTTTTAAAAACGATTTGATGATAGTTTTGCAGCCAAATTATGCACCACCGACTAAACTAAAGCAAGGTAATTTAAATCGGCCACGGCTCCGTACGGGAATTCTCATAGCAATCACTGATCTATTAAACGCGCACAGTGACTTCCACTGTTCAGGCTCGTCCAATGATTCGTTCGGCAGTTTTGCGCTAGGAATGAAGCTTGGCCGCCACCGCCGTTTTTATCATTTGTGAAGTAGGCCCTCTGTTGTAAAGCTTGTAAAAAGGAGAGGATTCCTGTTGGCCCGCCCTGACTGTACAGCTAAGCCCCGCCTCCCTGTGTATTCCTATGGAACTTTTCGATTTCGTTTACAATAAATAGTTCCGTCTAGTAAACAAAATTATCAGCCGACCGATTTTTAAATAATTTGTTACCAATCAGCTTCAGCAGATTTTTAATTAGTCATTGGTTATCAAATTTGCCCTCATGACCAGCTCAGAGGGATCAAAACCCAGGGACAGAAGTGGCAGTGTCTGTGAAAAAGGTAATGTCTCATATATTATTATAATATTTTTAAAATTCAACCGTAAGTTGTAATAATAATCTAAGAAAAGCCCGAATGTGCATTTAATAACTAAACCACAGAATAATCTGATTTGTCCGATGAGTTTGATACCAAATCAGCTTAATTAACACTAGAAGTCGTAGAAAAATTCTAAGTTATGCGACTTCTCAATTCCTGAATTTTGCTTCGTGTGCTTGTACTCCTGTACAAACTTATGCAGACTTGCACAACATGGGCGTTTTTGACGTTTTTGATTTACGTGACGGCATTATACAACATCGATTTTCGATTCTGACGCAGCGGTCAGGGACACTGATCTCTATAAAATTGGGATTGGATAAACAACGTGGTTATTATTTGATGAATGGCGCACGGTTCGGGACAACCTTGGTCTTACCGAAACACAATAGCATCCCGAGACACACTGTTTAACAGAAGTTGTATCCCGGGGCACGTATAGCGGACATATCATTTCCATACGCGCAAAAGGCACTGAGCTCACTTGACTTGGCTTGGTGATTCGGTAGTCTGTAGTCTGTTATTCACATGTCAATGGGAACACATTTTGTATAATGACCGGCTCTGAATCATCCTGCTTGGGCTCTTTTTGGATGACCACCAATATGCTGTCAGTGCATAATTAGAAGCTCAGGGTTTCTTAATCCATTGTATAGAGGGACGGTCGAGTCTTGGCTTTCTTTGGGCTGTTTCGCGGGGCAACGAACCTTGGCAAACCTCTCTCATCTGCTTGCCTGGTAACAAATACTCGAAAGAGGGCTACGGGATATTTTGACTTTGAAATCGATTGGACAAAAAAACAATTCTTCTTTAGTGCAAATAGGAATTGATAGGGTTAATGGATATGCTGCAAACTAAATGAATACTAATGCATCATAAAAAGTCCCTTTAGGAAATTAATTTCTGTGGGAAGTTTGTATAAGCGTATAGTGCCTCCTAAATTTTTACAGTTTAGATTTTACTAGTCAAAACTATAATTTCAATTTCGTATAGATTTTAAGCGTGTACATTATTATAAGGTAGAATACAGTTATGTAATGAGAATATTCTCGAAAAAAAATATGGCTGTCATTTTCTGTATCCGCCAAAACTCTTAAAGTTAAGAAACAGTCCAGGATATTTGAAAATATTCTTGAAATAAAGTAATAAAATTAAAAAAAAAATTATATTGTGTTTTTTGCAAATCGTATACGCGCTGTTTCTACCTATATCGTATTGTTTCTACCTGGATGCGGTGCTTTTGTCACCAGTATGCGTGCTGTTGTCACCTATATGCTTGGATGTTCCTCTACGCCGTGATTGGTAAACTCGAGAGATGTGGTGAACTTTCCATAATTGTTTGCAAGTTGTCCCCATCCGCGGGGCATTGGTTTGTAACGGTGGGGGGTATTTTCACCATCGCAGAAATAGCAATGGTTTGCTCTGCTGTCTGAGTTCTTAGGGTAGGAGTTCAGATTATTGCGCGTCATGGGTTGGCGCAGTTGGTAACGGTTACATACGAACTTCAACAGCCTGCGCGTGGAAAAAACTGCTAGAGTGTTCGATAGACCTTGCCAGGATCAAGGAAAGGTTTCCAAGTTGGTTCGTTCTCAAGTGCACTTCGCGCAATCTTGGGATAGACCAAGTGTCAATAATTTGCGTCATATTTCACGCTCGGTGTCTGCGAATTCACACTTCACAGCTAGTTTACGAAGTCTTGTGCAGAACTGGTCGACAGACTAATGTATTGAGTCACTAACCCGTTTTAGCCTATGTAGATCTCGCCCTCGCCCAGATTTTGGCCTGGAATGAAAAAAAACTAGCAGAATCGTAAATCAAAATCGTGATACAAGAGAACATGGTTGGTATGACATTTTTACACGATTCAGGAAAAACGGCATATACAGGGCGTATCAACAATAAAACAGTCATAAGCAATCCTAAAAAAGGATGTAGGATATATTTCCCATATTTGATTAAACCAACAGTATCCAGATATCTTTCTTTCATAGTGTAAAATCATTGGAGTGTGACATCTTATGAAAAAAATTGGCTATTTCCGCAAACGCAAGACAATGCTTGCGCAAAATTAATCAAAATCATAATCTTACAATTCAAGTACTTTTGACTAATTAAATCTGTTCTTCGAATCACTCAACACTTAAATCCTCCACCCCTTTGGATGCACATACCTGCCCTTCCTCAGCATGGCGTTCACAGCTCCTCGGATTAAGGCTCTGTCCTGTTTGACAGTATCAACCCCTTGCCGGATTCTATACGCTGAAGCCTCATGAAGGTCCTGCTGGAGAGTCGTAAAAATAATTGGATTTGAGGTGTCCCCCAAGATAAATTCTAACGTAACGCGGTCAGATCAGACCAAAATGGTGCACATTTCGCTCTAATAACTTCCCAAACCAAACATCTTTTATGGCTCTAAGATTTCACAGGGTAATGATAAAAGTACCTTCCTTCTGATACCAACATGTTTACAACTTCCGGTAAAATCTGGGGATTCTGGGGACTAGGCTATCAGCGATCGGGTCATGGATGGAACCTTTTAAAAGCCATAAATAACATTAAATTGGTAAATATCCGTAATATGTACCCCACATTGTATTTCCCACAAAATTAGGTAAGAATGTAAATAGTTGCGGTGTTCAATTTATGGAATAGACTGCATTTCCAAACAGTCCTTTTATTACTGTAAAACACTTTGCAATCTACGTAAATACAATTTTATCTCCGGTTATAAAATATTATCGTATTGTAACAGAAGGTTTAAAGGGTACCAATGCAACCTATTTGTTTTGGCTTGATTCCATGTTTTCCATCCAAGTAATGCCCTCTCCTTTTCCCACTTCCACTGTTCGCCTCCAGGTTTGTCTTAGGGCGCCCCACCTTCCTTCGGCCTTCCAGGAGCCCAAGAGAGTGCGGTCATACAGTGGCACTTGTCATCTTTCCTAAGCACATGGACTATCCATTTCCATTCCAGCGCCTTGTCTTGACTTCTTGACTTTAGGTTTGTTTTGTGTTTCCGTCCTAAGTATACTTGATTTGACCCACTTGCGGCCACCACACTTTCAGAATCCTTCTGAGGCATTTAACTGAAATGTGTCCAGCTTCTTATCGTCGGTTTCATTAGTTTTCCATGTCTCACATCCATAGAGCGCACCACCGCCCCGACTGACTAGTGAATTGTATATTAGCCTTATTTTTGTATTCAAGGTGAGTTTGTTAGAGCTCCAGATTTGTTTTTTAAGCTCATGCATTAACCCATTGTTATATGGCCTCCATTTTTCTGATTAAACTTTAAAATATTATTTTCTCATTTTATTTGAGAAAAGATTTCTCACACGAAAAGTACTTTTGTTTACTACTATAAAAGAAGAAAGGGAATACCCCTAGTTGTTTTTGCTAAGTGCACCTGCATAGATTGCACACTAGGGGAAGTGGGGGATTGCCCAAGAATGCTAAACTTAGTAACTAACTGACTCAGCTGTTTATCTTTTAAAGACAACATTGCAGAAGCCTAGGAATTCCTCCCCCACAAAGTTTATATATGAAGTTTTGTAATTTAGATTGTGAAATCTGATTTGATGGTGCAAGGTATTTATTTATGCATGAGGATGAATTGTTGAATATTTTTAGAAAGGGAAATCTAGCTGTATGAAGATAAATATGAGTTGTGACGGAATGGACTTAGGCCAGCATTGAATCAAAGAGCTGAACTAGAGCTCTGGAGCTCTACATATAATTTATAACTAGTTTTTCCTCTACATAATGGTAGATTTGAGTCTACATCTAGTGGCCATGATTTATATTTTGGAATGCCGCCGAGCCTGATAAGCTAATTAATTGTCGTGCTGGTCGTCTTTTAAGGCAAAGAGCTTCAGTTTTGGCATCAAAAAGGGATTCCCAGTTTTGTGGTCCTATATGAGGAAATAGCGACAGACTGATTGGTGGTATTTAGTACCTGGATTTTATTATTGTGGAACATTTGTCGTCGAGGAAAGCCCCGTCGGTCTTGAACGCTGGACAAGAATTACCTTCAGAACTGAGAAGATTCCCTTGGAATATAATACCTGAGGGTTTGTATGAACTTGTGCGCTGTCCATTTTGGATTCTTTCGCTGTGAGGACTATCATCGTTGAAACGCAACGCTTTCAACACAGACACTAGTGAACCATAAGTAATCTTAACGAATTGTGTATATTTAGAGGTTTTGGACATACCAAATCGTGAACAAATCAAGTACAGATCATTAAAACTTTTTATTATATATAATTTAATCAGTTGTGCACAAGGCTCGTTTATTTTGTGTTTGAAGGTATTTCTGACCTTATGCTCCACGAGACGTCATAACAGAATTGGGGGGGGGCTCGTTCCTCCGGAAATTCATTGGAATAAATTTGAGCCTATTGTTTCAAAATTTACACAACCCAAAAAAGTTTTATACTATTTGTAACATTTGTGCACATTTTTGGCATAACAATTTTTGTGTTTATTACATTATCTACCATTGTAGTTTGGTTCAAGTTAGTATATTGTTTGTAGAGTACAAATAACCTGAGTTTTTGATCCAGAGTGGTTCATAAGGCAAATAACTTGGAGAAGTTTTGATGAGCTAGAAAGCCTGAGTTAATGAAACTAGCCAAGCATTTAGACTTGAGGCAAAACATGCTATGAAACGCAATTGATCAAATAACTTGATTGAAAATTTGTCCAGGAAGGTATGTTTGGGGATAATTCATATTTGGATAAGAAGAAGAGGTTCTGGAACAGGGCAAAGTGATGCCGTCAAATTAAAAGACTTGAAAATGCAATGCCATGGAAAATGAAATTGCAACTTTGAATTAGAGAAAAGAAAAATTGGCATGCAAATGCAAAAAATATCAAAAAAAGAGATGGAAATTGCAAATTGAAGAAATACAAAAATTATAAAAGGAAAAGGTGCAAATATGAAATGAAACAAAAGGACATGGAAATGGAGATGAAAAAAAATAAAAAAAATAGCTTGAAGCTCAACTAATTTCGAAAAAATGAAACAACAGGGCTAGCTCATCAGCTCTTCAAGCCTCTGGTTTTGATGCAACCGCAAAATATTCCCCTGGTTCCAAAATTTCTGGAACAAGATTAGACAATACCTTCTTACCCTGTTGAGAAAAAATGCAATAGCTTGGAAATGGCCGCAAGGAATCTTGGACCTTGTTGCTACAGGTCCCAGTGTTTCATTGGTAAAGCCGAAAATATAATTCGGCCATTCATTATACAATGTATGAATTATATGAGGTTAAGCAGGCAGTACTCAAGCATATCGAAATTGGTGCCAGATGCATAAAGACTGAAGGCAGCAATTCAAGAACAATATTATAATCAAAATTGTCAAAATTTTGCTCTGTGTAAACTGTATGTACAATTACCACAAAATTGTTAAAGGTAGAAAGCCCGATTTTGGAAAATTTTCATTTCATTTCAAATTTTTCTTTTTAAGAAGGGGAGGATGTATATGGCCTCCATTTATTTTTTTTCTGATTAAAAACTTTTTAAAATATTATTTTGCCTCAATTGTTATTTGAGAAACGATGTCTCACAGGAAAAATTTTGTTTACTATAAAGAGAGAAAGGGTAATACCCTAGTTGTTTTTGCTAAGTGCACCTATTAAGATTGCACAATAGGGAAGTGGGGAATTCCCCAAGAAATGCTAACTTAGTAATGACTCACTTGTTTTATGCTTTTAAAAAGATCAAAACATTGCAGAACCTAGGGAATTCCCCCACAAAGTTTATATAAGGAAGTGTTGTAATTTAGATTGTGAAATCTGATTTGATGGTGCAAGGTCATTTTTTATGCATGAGGATGATGTAATGAATTATTGTTAGAAGGGAAATCTAGCTGTGACATTAATAGGAGTTGTGACTGAAAGGAACTGAGCCAGCAGTTGAAATCAGAAGAGCTGAACGCGAGCCCTGGAGCTATACAGTTAATTATAACTAGTTTTTCTCTACAATAATGGTAGATTTGAGTTCTACTCCTAGTGCCAGGATTAATATTTTGGATGCCGCCGGAGCTGAATCTAATTGGTCTCTGTCAGTCTTTTACGCCAAAAGCTTCATGTTTTGGGATCAAAAAAAGGGATTCCAGTTTGTGGTCCTATATGGACATAGCGACAGACTGATGGTGGTATATTACCTTGATTTTATTATTTGTTGGAACAGTTGGCGTCGAGGGGAAAGCCCCCGTCTTGACGCTGGGACAAGATTACCTTCCGGACTGAAGAAGATTCCTTGGAATATAATACCTGAGGAGTTTTGTATGAACTTGTGCGCTTGTCATTTTGGAGAGTCTTCGCTGTGAAGGACATCATCACGTGAATTGCAACGCTTTCAACACAGGACACTAGTAAAACCATAAGTAATATCTTAACTAATTGTGTATATGTAATGTTGGGACATACCAATTCTTGACCCCAAATCAAGTAAGATCATTAAACTGTTTATTATATATATTTCAGATCATTTGGCCACAAGGCTCGTTTTTATGTTGTGTTTGAAGGTATTTCTGACTTAGGCGTCCCGAGACTCATAACACCATTGCTTTCCTTTTTCTGCTTACCCTCTTCTCCCCCTCCTCCCATTCTTGTTGATATTTGTACCCAAGTAGTGTACTTATCCACCCATTAGTTAGTTGCTGACACTGCTATTGATTTCTGTCATTGCATTTTCTGTTGATCCTATACTTTCATTACTTTTTAACTTGCTTTGTTTTCTTGGTATTTTATTTTGAGTCTGTTCTTGATGCAAATTCGTTCACATTTGACACTTTGCTTTGCATATGTTGAATGTTTGATGACAAAAGGGCAATGTCATCGGCAAGGTCCAAATCGTCTAGTTTATCTGTAAAATTCCATCGTATCCCTCTGTTATTTCCTTTGGTTGCATTTTTCATTATCTAGTCCACAACAATCAGAAAGATAAAGCCGGACTTGAAGTCTCCTTGTTTTACACCATTTTTTACCTTAAACCATTCAGACTCCTCACCATTAGGGTGCATCTATAGCCCCCTTATTTTTAAAAACTTCTTTCTGATTTTTGTTCATAGCATAAACGTGTGCCACTACCAAAATGAATACCACAAAAAAGTCATCAAAATCGGACTTCGTCTTATGGGTCCACCGGTCGTTAGAAATTGTTCAATGAGCAAAATACGCCTTTTCATAAAGCAGCTTTTTCGACACATACTTTTAAATGCGGCTTAAATGGCTGCCATATTATAAATAGTGCTAATAGTGTCTATTTGAAGGTTTCAAGACCCTTTCTAAAGCCACTACATTTATAAAGTGCACAAAGAGCAAGTATGCAATTTCATAAGGCAGCTATTTTGACACATATACTTTAAAAACTAAAAATGGCTGCCGTATTATAAATAGTGGTAATATCATCAATCAAAAGGTTACAAGACCCATTCTAAAGCCACTGCACTTTTTTGCAAATGTCAGCTGTGGTAGTAGTCTTGATTTCTGCATCAAGTAATAGCTGCCTTATGTTAACCAGAGTATAACCCTTCAATGGTCTTTAACACAATTGCATGAATTTAGAGTCTGAGTTTAGGCATCAGTGTTTCATTTGCGCTTTCGGAGATTCGGCATGTTTTTGCGGTATTGCTCAACAACTTGCAGCACATTTTGGTAGTGCTTTTTAGATCTTGATGCACCAAGAAGTCCGCACTGAGTTTTATTCCGCGTTCTGCGTAGTCGTTGATCACATTGATGGCACCAATGTTGGTCAAGGATTCCTGGTATGCAGGAGAATTTGACAGTCTTTTGACCAGTCGTTAACATATACAGTGAGAAAGCCAGTGTCCATTTGCAGGATGCGTAGAATAAACCAAGAGTCCTCATTGAACAAGTCTGCACCAGGTGTGATGAAGTAAGTTGGTTGGAAATTCAGGCTTTAATCCAACCCCGCCTGCTTAGTGCTACTACGTCTTACTGGGGTGTAACTGCAAGAAGCTGATTAGCCAGTGCACGTTAACTTATCTGTGGGGACTATATCACTAAAAACAGGCACCATGGTCCCCAGTCAATACCAAAGGTGACGTTTCAAAGCTCTAATTGCACTTGCCAAAACCCTTAACCAGGGCTAGCACCACATTGGAACACATCTCAAGTTACAAAAGGTTTGGAGTGATTAAATATGTTGTTGACAGACTGACAGAAACCCTAAAACGTGATTCTTAAGGCGCAATGGTTGCCTTAAGGGAGGGGCCAAAAAACAAAGTTTGTACATGGGTCAAATTTTTAAATTGATCCAATCA
This sequence comes from Ophioderma brevispina, assembly GCA_023653785.1. NCBI lineage: Eukaryota > Metazoa > Echinodermata > Ophiuroidea > Amphilepidida > Ophiodermatidae > Ophioderma > Ophioderma brevispina. Next base: position 3,467 of record JAMKCH010004362.1, on the reverse strand, counting down.
TGTTGAAAAGCACACATGTTATGTGTCTAACCATAGGATTCAGAAAAAGTAATAGTTTGTAATATGTACAGCCTAAAGTTCAGAGTTATAGGCTAAACAAACACAGCAAAATCAATAAAAAAGGGTCAATTTCAGTTTTACAGGGGTCAAAATTTAAAACTGCTCCGATTTGCGAGAAAAAAAGTGTGGCAAATTATTGGTGGAGCTCAAGGATAAAATTAAGGAATTAGTGTTGAGTGTCTCAAATGCTGCTTAAGAAAGTAGGGGGTAACAAGATCAAGCCCCATTGAATGCAATGGACTGACCTTCTGTGCCCCCTCATCGGAAACTAAGCATTTAAGACAGTCAAAAATATTCCTTATTTAATCCTATTAGCCCCACCAATAATTTGCAACACATTTTTTTCATCCAAATCGGAGCAACTTTAAATAAAGTTTGACCCGCTGTACAACTGAAATTGCCCCTTATTATGATTTTTGCTGTTTTTATTTTTTAGCCTATAACTCTGAAACGTTAGGCTGGACATATTACAAACTATTACCTTTTCTGAATCCTTATGGTTAGACACACAACAGGTGTGCTTTTCAAACATTATTGGATTCAATTTTACAAATTTGACCCTGTACAAACTTGGTTTTGGCCCCCTCTTCAGTAAAGGCACCACTGCTTGCGGCACTTTTTTTGTTTGTTAAGATCACGTTTCAGGGGTTCCTGATCAGTCTTCAACATATTTAATCACTCAAACCCTTTGTACTTGAGAGGTGTTACAAATGTGTGCTAGCTCCAGGGCATCTGGGCTTCACAACATCATACTTTTGTAACTTGTGAAAACAGATTGAGGTCATGCCATGGGGCATCAGTAGCTGAAGTGCAGGTATCACCACGAACTGTAGCTCAAGTGGTAAAGAGTACAAACTGGGTTTTTCACTGATATTCCATAGGAATTGTCAAACTAGATATTTTTGTATTTGGGACTGTTCCAATTATGTGGTAGACATATTTGTATCATCACTGAGCAAGTTATTTAGAACTGAATGGGTGTGAAAATGTTGAATCACATAAGTAGTGATTTGTTCCGAGTTTCATAAATGGCATTTATTGTCTACCTTTGACTTAAGTTTGTTAACCTTTGACCTGTAGACCTTTGACCCGTTGACCTTGAACTTGAATCTTCGTTGAAATTCGACCCCTTTGAATATTCAGAAACAGGTTCCATAAGAGGTACGTAACTTTTTCAAATGACCAATTCTTTAATTCATATAAAATATGTTTTAGAGTGCACGATACTTTATTACCCGTTTCAATGAAAAACACAAAACATTTTCGAACTTCAGGCCTGGGGTGGACCCATAAGACGAAATCCCGATTTAAGTAGAAATCGATAGGGATTAGTTTTGGGCCAAGTTGGAAAACATGTTAAGAATATGAAAAAAAAACAAATATTTTAAATTATAGGGGCTATAGATGCACCCTACTACCATTATCAGTTACAGCGCATCGCTATCATCATAAAGATCTTGACCATTTTAAAATGTGGGTGGTATTCCATAAATTGCCATTATTTTCCAAGGCGTTTAGGGAACAGAGTCAAAGCTTTAAAAGTCACAAAAGTAAGGTAGCAAGTTTGACTGCCATTCCTCCACTTGCTCAACTATATTTCGCAATATAAATATCTGCTCAACTGTACTCCTTCCTTTCCTGAAATCCATCTGCTGGTCTCTTTCTCACTTGTTGTTCAGTCACGTCCATTCACCATTCTGTCAATGCACCACTTCCAATACTTTAACTTGGGACAGATGTAGATGTTATCCCGACGCCAGTTTGCCACATTCCTGAGAGAGCGCCTTTCTTTGTAATTTGATGAGTAACCCCTGTTTCCCAGTACTTTTGGTACTTCTTCCTGATCCCATATGGGGGTTGAACAGGTCACAGCCAGTTCTGTAGTTTGTGTTATGTGACTTTTAGCATTCTGTCTGCTGTTATTAGTCACATCTTTTACCATTCTTCACATCTTCTTTGAAGATATCGTCACAACTAATGACATCTATATGAATCTTGACTAATGAATTCATCTGTTCTGGATGTTTGGGATTGGTCTGTTTCAGGATTTCTTCAAAATGCTCTTAGTTTCCATCTTTTCCTTCTTTGTGAACTTCGTTAGCAATTTTCCTCCTGCTTTGTCTTTACTCATTCTTTTTTTACACTTTGTCGTTGCTTAGAGTCTTGGTAATCTGTACAATTTCCATTTCTTAGCATGATTCATTCTTGCAGTTTCCGTAACAATAGTGATTTTTTGTCATGACCGGTGCTTTACTGTGTAAGTCATGGGAAAGACCAAGGTGAATTTGAAGTTTCTGAGAAAAATACAATGGTAATAAATTTTGGCTGATTTTTGGCAATCTATTTTTATTGTTGTTATTCTAGATTAGATATAAAGACCTATTTTGGGTTCAAAACCTTGTATTGGATTGCTGAGTGATGGGAAGTGCGAACCAGTTCTTTCAGAGGGTGACAATTTCAATGCCATAGGTCATAGGTCAAGTTCGATTTTCATTTTACGTGGGTGATGTGGTTCCCCACCGAGAAAGGCCGCTTTAGGTAACTTGTTTTAGGTTCATGATCAAACTCCCATGGGAAAGTGTTATCTGGGTTGGGTCCTGAACCCCTCCCCCCCCCCATTTGTGGGCACTCTTACGTTTTTTAGCTTGGGGCACTTAAGTGTTATGTCTCTTAAAGCACATATTAGCAGCATTTTTGAAGAGCGCCCCCAATTTTCAAAAATTTTTGAGATTTTTACACGAGTGCATTGGGAACTGGCTAGTAAGACTATACCTGTGAATGGTATGCCTCGAAAATGTCATGTGTCACAACGAAGGAATTTTGTACTAGAATAATTAGTATCGGGGATCCCGCGATAATAATACAACGGCTGCGGGAAACGGCCTTCCAATGTGAAATAGCCGGGAAATACCGCCATGTACTTAATGTACGCTCATCCATTAGTTTGTTTGAATAGTTCAGGCAATATTTTCAGGCAGCAAGTTTAGAGGTTATTTTCCTAGGTGGCACTATTTCTCATGGACGGACATAAACTTAGCATTTCCAGCCTCTCCGTTTTTTTTAAAAAAAAGAAGTCCAATCTGGGATCCCAAATTGCGTAATTACAAAATCGCTTATTTTGTGATATATACGGGCCATTTTTTTAGCATTTCTCGTTTCGGCCTGTATAGTTTCCTAGACGAAATTAACCAAAGTAACTGTGCAAAAAATTAATTTGAAAATTGTTTGGACCTCTTCAAAAAATGTGGTAATATTGCTTTACCTCAGGTGCAATATCATGTCCAAAAATTTTTCAATTGCAATGCTACTCTTGTTTAAGTTGGGTTTGTCCGATGGATGTGTATCTGTTCTTCACAAGATATGAGAGTCTGGCACCTGCGTACGCCTGCGTCTCGTGGGAAACAACT
>JAMKCH010004361.1:0-50892 GCA_023653785.1 Ophioderma brevispina | reverse complement strand
GCGTAAAACACAGGATTAAAAGTGATAAAATTTAGGAAAAAGCGTAGTCTCTGAAGTTATGGAAATCCCAACATATTTTAAAGCATCCCAAATCATTAATTGAATTCTGTCTTTCAAAAAGCCTGTGTACGTATTACTCTCTCTGTTTTAAGAAAGGGAAGAATTCGGCAAATGTATGGACCTTACATTTACTAGCATAACGGAATTGAATCCTCATATGCTTTAGCATGGACCTGATTTTCATCGATTTGAACTGCAGACGTGTGCAGGAATTGTAGATAATGGCAATACCATTTCTCTTGTATTTGTGCAAGCTCATGCAAAATTACCCTGTCCAACAATTTTCACTGATATTATTTGAGTGACCTACCGACTAACTGGGTTGGTGGAGCCCAGCATGATTTTCATTATAAGGGATATCTAAATGACATACATATCTATGCAACAGAGCATTATAAACATTGTATTGATAGTCTTTGATGAAAGGCTTTGTAAGTATCACTAATGCATGTAACACCTATGCGTATACTTGCGCGTACAACGTTCGTGTACACGAGTGCGTCAAGTTTGCTTTCCTTTGTTTTTTAATTCATTGCAGTCTGAAGTAAATACATTTAAAACATTTAAGGCAAACAAATAAACAAGACAAATACTCAAACCATCTACAAACAATGAGATGTAAGCGTTGCAAGGAGTCAATGAAGATGGAACTGGAGATGGGCTAAAGTGCTGTGGTCTGATGAATGTATTAGTTTTACGTTCAGAAAGTTGATGGAAGAGTGTGAGTATGGCGACGAAACGGATAGGCAATGATAGATGAATTTAGGGACGAATTCAATGTTCAACTGGCAGACGATTTCCGGTTCTGCCCGGTTCCACGCGGTTCAATTAATTCATTGAGTTTGCTGAATTACTTAATCGGATTAAAGGATTCAGAAGATTGAGCGGATTAAATGAACCGCCTGGAACCGGGCAGAACCGGAAATGTCCGTCAGTTGAGTATTGATTTGGTCCCTTATAGGATGTAGAACCAAGGTGGAAGTGTGCTGGCATACGGGGGGGGGGGGCAGGGATCTGCATTCTTGGCAGATCGTTTGATCTTACTGTCGATTGACTGCTCAGCGATATGAAGTTCTTCGCCCACACGTCGTTCCAATGGCAGGAGCAATTAGTGATGACTTTCTCTGCAGACAATGCAAGCCATTGTCACAACCAGATTCCTCCCTGATCTCAACCCGATAGAGAACCTGTGGGACCAGGTGAAATGTAAAGCAGGTCGATACAAAAAGGAGCACAATACACTGACTCACCGTCGTAGAATTATCCAGCGAGCATGGAACCACATCCCTCAACAGAACATTCAACATTCTGATACGTAAACACTGCAATGTCATCAATGCAAACGGACATGCGTCTTTCTTTCTTTCATAGGAAAGTGCAAAATGTAAAGAAAAAATGACTTCACTTACTACTGATGAGTGTAAAGCTTACATCTTATTGTTTGCTTTTTTGCGTATTTGTCTTGTTTATTTGTTTCCCTATGCGTTATTGTTTTAAACTTATTACTTCAGACTGCAATGAATAAAAAGAAAGGAAATGCAATCGTTGTTGTAAATTTGACAATTTGAGAGTATCCAAATTGACTTTTCACCATTTTTACAGATTTTACCCCATAACTCAAAAACTAAAGCATAGATAGTGTAAACTATACCTTTTTGGAATCCTTGTAACCAGACAAAAATCATAGTGTGCTTTTCAACACGAATTACACAATCGGAACATTTACAAATTTTGACCCCTGTATAACCTTACAACCCAAGCTGGGTCCATTGTGGGGGTGGAAAGTGTTGTATGGATTAACAATGCCTAAAATACTTGTGCGCAAAAATTAACATTTATCCGGAAGCGCACATTCTTTCACTACAGTCTCCTGCTACTCATCAATTTCACATACATTTTCCCCACTCAGGCGTACCGACTATAGAGCTCTTGTGCTGGGGTGTTTTGACGTGTAGTGGGTTGGGCGATTGGTTATTCGTCATTTTGCAGTAGTATCCTAAATATTTTCACGTTATTTCTTTTTACGGTATTTTAAAGTAATCCTGAGGTGATGCAATGACATGTGAGGGGCACACAAGTGTGTTGGTTCGAAACCATGGTAGCAGTAAGTGAAGCATTCTTGGTGTCATTAAAAGGTCAAAATTAATTCTGTAAAATACTACAGTGAATATATTTTTTCATGTTTCATTTTTTTGTAATTTATGGTCTGTATTTCAAAGTCTTTAACAGTGTAAATATCCTTTCAAATAATCAGCCTAACTTAATCTTTTAGCTTTAAGTAGATCCATTGACTTTCTGGCGAGCTGTGCCAGGGTGACCTCCGGGATAGAAAATCTGCTCCAAAACGTTGTTAAAGAACATGCCATCCGGGTCAGCCCCAGACCTCTCAAGGGCACCCAGGAATTTGGGAGTCATCTCTTTATAGCTCTGAAAATAATAAATTTTGGAATTAATAACCATTATCTCAGGCATCTCAGACATAGTGTATGTGTCAATAAAATACAAACGCAAGATTAGAAAAAATACTGGAAATGTACATAAGCCTGTGCTCAAAAGTGCGTCATAAAAGAAGGGATTCTGTAATTAGATTCGGGGAGCGCCGATCCTAACTCAAGGGCAGCGCTGGAATGTAAAATTTCATGTCTGTCCATTAGTAAATAGCACAATCTTACGAAAATGATCCTAATTTGACTTCCGTAAACCAAGAACTACTGACGTCTTACTATGCGATATTGAGAAGTTCAAGCTTTACCATTCACAGGTATAGATTACTAGCCAATATTACAAATGCAAATGTGCAAAATTATCAACTTTTTTGAAAATTCGGGGAATCTTTAAAAAAAGGGGTTATTATTACTTTAAAGTTGACTGTGAAAACATATATAAATTACTCATTGGTTTATCATAGTAAATCTGAGTATAAATTATTGCCACTAAGATTCTAAAGGGCATTTCGTGATCCACAGCCTCGTCCCAGACTTCGAAAGATCGGAATCAACTACAATTTTGTGAATAAGGTTTTCTCAAGGATATCTAGTGAACTATGGATAAAACAGAAGGAGGTAGAATCACGAAATGCCCCTTTAAATGGTAATGTGTGAGAAATACAGAGTAAAACACTAGCACCATGGGAGGTTATTTTGAAGGTTATACAAAGCCTGTCGTATAAAGCCGTTGATGTCCTTGAAGGTTATACTATACCTGTCGTATAAAGCCGTTGATGTCCTTGAGGAAGTCCCACTCCTTACACCAGTGAGGGCGTGCTCCTGGTAGTTCCTGCCATACGTTAGCCACCTCCTGACAGAAGTCTTGCCATCCCGGGGTCTGTGCTACTGTCAACACTTCGATCTGACACGTGTGACCTGACAAAGAGATAACACAATCCAGTTTTAAGTTAGTTAAACCAAAGTTTTAAATCCGGTTTTGTCCCCGCTAACAGGGGTGGCCGGATACACCTTACACTCAGCAATACTGCTGGTGTGAGGATTTATTGGAGCAACAAATAATTGACCGGATGCCTTCCTGACTCCAATCCACAGTTTTCAGCGGTGGGCCTAGCCTTTGGGCAACAGTGCCCACCATACAAGGCAGCATGTGCTGGATGGCCGCTAATAGCTCTCCTGACCTGACGCCCATGTAGGCAGATCTTCTTTTTCATTCTACCAAGGTAACCAGCTACCCTCCTCATCAGATTTCCTTAGAAAATTGATGGGGGTGACGGTTTAGCCGCCGTCAATTCGGCCCTGGGACAGGTAGTACTGGTTACAAGGATACCAGTAGCAGGAAACCTATTACCTGACTACATAATAACTTGTAAATAGAACAAAGCTTGGTCAAGTTAGATTTTAGCTTACCTTACTACCCAATTCCAAACAAATTAGAGGAAAAGGGATACACTTATAGTGATGAAGAAAAAAATACATAGAATTTTGAGCTATTTTAGTTAAAGCGGCACTGGCACATTTTCACAAAATAAGAAATTTCTTCAATTTGCTCGCAAATGATAATCTAGGCCATAGGAATAATAGAGATATATTTTACACATACAATAAAATACTCAAAAACACATAGGGACGTTAATAAGACACCCAAGTTATTTGCAGGCCAACTTTTAAGTTTGCCATAACTTAAATCAACAAATGTGTATATTTCATGAATATCATACACTCGTACTCTACGGCGGTCCGGTAAGTACGTATATCCTGTTTCTAAAATTGAAAAAAAAGTTGGCGTAAATTGAAACCAGCGTTTGAAAATTCTAAAGACTGGAATAATACCGAAAGGCATTATGGGAAAAAGGGATGCGGCCCGTGGCGATTGCGTGTTCACTTTTCCGTGTTTGCGAGCACCGAAGTACCCGACAAAAACTTTCAAATTTCTCGCTAGGTTCTATAGGTTCAGACCCAATTACGATACATATTCAAAACAAAACATAGTAACGAACCCTCTGATACAAAAATCTCCATAGAACCCCTTCGTTTTCCGGAGATATTTGAGATTTAGTTTCATTTGCATGCATTCGCTATGACTGACTGATAACGTTAATCTCTCGTGCAGTACTAATTTAGATAATATCTTTCGCAGTCTGTGACACAGACTACACACTTTTCGGACCGCCGTACTCGTACCCATTGATATTAACACCACAAAGGTCACAGACCGGTCAAACAGGGTGCATGCCTTGGGAATCATGCATATATGGCGTGTGTATTCTTGTGTTAAATGCCATTTCCGTCGTCTGCTGAATTAATGTCACCGGCGACATTAATTATTAAATCGTTCTGTTTACCCATAAGGGCGTTGATTTGGTCGTAATCATTTCAGGTGAGGGCTAGTGTATATAAAAGCTTTACAACCATGCAAAAATATCATTTTTGAAAAAATTTGAGGGCGCACTATTTTTCAAATGTGTCAGTGTCTCTTTAAAGGCACTATCAATGATTTGCTATATCAGAAAATCGGAAAAAAACATCAAAAATCAGACTTTTGCATTTTTGTAACAAGTATAGGTATCCTAACATACCCTGCAAGTGATATTTAAAAGCAACCTAATAAGGACAAAATCGGATATTTCAGTCATTGCTGTCCGAACGGACACTTACTACAACACATATTTGAATGGGGATTCATATCTCTGCACACTGCTGTTTTCTTCCTTTTCTGTCAATTTTTCAGTTGGAAAATATACCTTATGAGAGTCCTGCATACTTACTTATCCTTCGCTTTTAAGCTATTTCTGCAAATTTCAAATATTTTTATTTTTCGGGTGAATCACTGATAATGTCTTTAAAATATACTGTTTTATTATTTGTATATTTTTTGCGACAAATTGATATCATTAAAAATGGGAGATTATGGAATTTCATATGTATTTTATTCTTCTTCAACCTGCAATTTTTAGTGAAATTTACTTCAAAATTAATCATTCGAGAAAGAATGCATTACTTTTTTATACACACACTGGCCACAATGATTGCAACATGCGGAAAAAACAATTTACTTTGAAAAAATTGGTTTAGTTCTTGACTACACATAACGTAATTATTGCCAAAGTTATGATTCCCAAACAGGTGTTGTTTCCCAGAATCAAATAGTGCGAAAAAACGTTTCATTTGATTGTCATGTTTCCTAAAATGGCGGGTTAAAGGGGTTAGCTAATGATAAATTGTCGCTTGTACTCCAGCAGGAATACAGTCACAGGAAAGTCAAAATGGCTGCAAAATAGCCGCTAAATGAACTGTAAGGGTTTGTCAGGGTCTAGTCTAAATGTTTAGGGCGAAAATCGGAGTGGGTGTATGGACTGGAAACGTCAATAAAAGATGGGAGCACGTCCATCACTCTTGGATTCTGACAATTTAATGGCAAGAAAGATGTCACGTGACAACTTCCTGACATTGTTTGTCATGCAATGTGAAGTGTGTAATTAAACATGATTTACGTAAAACACGTGATTTATCATTCGAATTGCATTTCGGATGTCTCAGAATGTTTCAAGGCCAACTGTCTTCCATTGACTTTATCTTTTTTCCTGTCCAAACAACCATTCCGATTTTTCTCTCATAAACATTTAAATAAACCCTAACGAATACATAAAAATCATTAAGCGGCTATTTTGAAGGCATTTCTTTTGTTTATGTGCCTGTATTGCTACTGGAGTGCAATCGGTAAGTGTTGTTCGCAGTCCTTTAATCCGCCATATTTAGGGGGAACATGACAATCAAAATCAAACTTTTTTGCCCTCTTGGATTCTGGGGGATGACATCTTCATGAAAAGCTGTGCTGGTCAAGAATCCATGGTATAATTTGAAATCGATTTGTGATTATGAATTTCGTTTTCTGCATGTTTTGGCCAGTGTGTGTAATTCTTTCAATATTAATTATCGTTCGTTCGTTCGTGCAAGTCCAAAATCACAGTGGAAGATCCGTCTTTAACCAGCTGATAGTTTCATCATCCAGGTTGATCAGGCCTGGAATTCCTCTTGGGGACTTGTAGACCTCGCAGTCATCTATAATGTGGCTAATGGTTTGTAACTCTCCACAATCGCAGTTTGGTGAAAGTTCTACTATCCCATCTTATGAAAGAGTTATTTGTTACGACCAACGCCGTTCTGATGGGTTGCCTCCTGCTTTCCTATCAGGGTCACGGCCTTTGGGCTTGCTAAATGGACGGTCCACAAACTGCTTTAGAGGTCAAAGTAGAGGATGACCATTGCTCATAACATCTGTCATTGATCCAGGTTGATCGATTTGGATACTGTGACTGTGCAGTGTCAGGATGGGTATAGCAAAGTGATTCGTGGAATTCTCTGATCCTCAAAGGTGTTTGGTTGGAGGATTAAGGCTACCAGTTTTTATCACATTTCTTGCGATCTTGATCGTCTAAGGTTCCTCCTAAGGTTTGTAGGAGCTATGTCAGACAGGATTGGAAGATATTCTACAGGCGTCGCCAAAAGGCCACCACTAACAAGTCTCATTGCATCATCGAAGCGACATCAATCTTGTGTGACTGTACACTGTGACTCCATACTGGTACAGCAAAAAGCGTATTCAGGCAGTGAGTATGCCAAGGCAACGTTGATGTATGTACGGTGTCAAAAACACCCCATCCAGTTTCCTGCAAGCCTTCTGAGGAGGTTGACACGAGACTGCGTCTTGCAGCGACTGCCTTGGTGTGTTGATTGATAGTAAGGCTGCGGTCCATTGTGACGGCCAAGGTACATCGGTGTTGGGTCATGTGACCCGTTTTTCTCCATCTAGACTGATGTTAAGTTCTCTTTTTTGAGCATGCGGATTTGCAAGGTGGAAAACAAGAGCTGACGGTCTTGGTTTGCTGAGTTTCAAATTGCCATCGGTGGAAGAATTGGCTTACAGTGATTAGGTCTTTCTGCACACTGTTTCTAAGGTCTCAAAGGAGTCAGCAGCAATTCCAGTGCCGGGTCGTCTGCGTAGGAGTACTGCGAAACATCTCTCTTTGGCCTATCTGAGCGTAGAATGTTGACGAGGCCTGGGTGCCAGGACAGAACCTGTGAGACACCATTAGACACATTCCAAGTTTGCGCTTTCTACTGTGTTGCCCATTTGATTTCTCCCAGACGAAAGATCTGTCTTGGATGAGCAGCATACGAAGCTTTGACAACTTGACATCAGGAAGATTTTAAGTAGCTTAGGTAGGCGACCTCGATGCCATACTGTATCGTATGCAGCATTTAGAGATCTATGAAGACTGTTCAAACTTCTGCTTCTTCTGGAAGGCTGTCTCGATGTCATTAACTAATCTTGCTATCTGATCATTTGTTGATTTACCTCCCTCTTCGACTCCAGCTTGGTTGCGGGGTAAATTTGCCTCGCCGTATCATTGATCCTGCCGAGTATCAGTCGTTCCGCAGCTTTATGTGAGATAGTAGCGAGATGGTCCTGTAACTCTTGGGCTCATTGCCTGGTTTTCTTGGGCTTCAGGATGTCATGACTTTGAAGTCTTCCATCTCGGAGGAATCGTTGACGTTCCCATGCAAGTAGAAAGGAAAAGTGGAGCCATCGCACAGCTTCCGGGTGCCATATTTTCAAGAATTCTGTATGGATGTTTCATTGCCAGGAGCTTTCATCTCTTGGGACTTTAATTGGCTCGTGATTCTCATCGTCTGAAAATGGTTGGAGACAATGGGCTTGACGGTTGAGAGGTTTGTAGAAGCTGTTTAATCTCTAGCATTCACAGCACGAGAGTGGGCTTTCGCCTGTGGAGTGTGTCTGCCACTTTCCATGGTTGCCAAGATACCTGAACGATGGAGTTGAGAGACAGGAACACTGCTTGCGTGACATCTACGCCCGGTGAACTTTGTTGATGGTGTTCCAGGCCTTGCGGCTTGAGTGGTTAAGTTGATATTGGATATCATCCTCCTCCCATCGGTGCGTCTCTTTTGGCCAAGCAATCGCAAGCTGTTGGCCCTTTGCTATTTTCTCAGTATCGCAGTTTGTATTACAATACACTTTGTATAACTAAACTCGTCGCATTCCTTGTCCCAACAGGGTGTAGGGATTCCTTCTGCCTCTTGGAATGGATGTTTAGCTGCTTGGGGAGCATGGAAGGCATAAGTCATAGGATCATCGTTATGTTAATTGAATCCGTGTTGCTGGCAGCGTGGATGACAGTTCGCTGGTGAGTTGTTGAACTTGGAACCAGTAGAGTCGTCCATACCCTGCTGCTTGAATATAAAGTAGGTGGATCCTTATATCAAACAGCAGTTGAGGATCTTGGGCTTTTCAACTCCATTCAAGAGCCCCTATTGGCCATTCTTTCAATATTTGAGTATCCCCATGCTGTATTTCAACAGTTGAAATCTCCGCAGACGAAGGTCCCGCCTGACTACTGGAAGGGGTTTTGAAGTCTCGCCTCACTGGGTGGCTTAGTAATGATTTGATGAGGTGGGCCCATTGCTGTCAAACTGTTATCCACTGGATCGGCGAATTTCATTGACGATTGCAGTTTGATCTCACTTGTTGCCTTGCTTCACATAGGAAGCGATCCATGCTTGTTGTGCGGAAAGAAGCAAATAAGTTCAAAACCTTCGATTTGCAAGATTCTCTTCAGATTCGGAGGAGTTTCTTGAGGAGGATGATATTCACTCCGTTCTCGCTGGAAAGCTGTAAGATGATGTCACACTTAGCATGGGTGAGACCCTCAACGTTCAGCTGCAGGATAGAGACTTTGGTGCTTGCCATAAGGAAAGTTCCTCTGTGAGTAGCTCAGCCGCCTAGGATTGAGGGTGGGTCTCCAAGATGTTCACTGTGGTGTTTTAAAACACGAGGTTTGGACTTAAGTTGTTGAATCAGTTAGCCACAACAGGTGATGTGACATTAACAGGGCCGCCACGAGAAGGCTTCAACACGACCCCAAATTAATTATAATAATTAAGGATAACACATTTTTAGTGTATCAAGTTGTATTCTTCGTGTTGTGTAACAGTATGCATGATATAATGCACATGCCAACTCATGTTTGAGAATGTTGTCTAAAGCGACATCAAAGTTGGCCCTGGTACTGGATTAACACAGAACTTGAGAAACAATTATTGCTATTACAATTCCGGGTTTATTCAGACCTGGCTTGTTGAGGGGGCGCTGAAAGCTGTGGAAATACCTCTAATAGCCGGAAATAGGCTGGTTTTGCATGTTTTTCGCCCCGGCATGAACCCAGGGGGTACCCCGAAAGCACCTCGAAATGCGCCACTGACAATGGCCTACAAACCACCGTATAATAATATCGTGGTGACCAAAACATTGCAGAATATGGAGGATGTTCATTAAAAATATGTATATATATAATGTTTTCAACGATCAACATTTATCAACAGTTATATATTATTTTCTCACTCACAATAACATCAGATGATAATAAAAAGAGATCGAGTGAAGGAGTTACAGGTAAGTCTTAGCCTGTCAATCTGTAATCCCACTTTGCCAAAATGATTGAAGTTGATGGCAGCAAGTTGAGAGTCGGATGGATATAAAATACGCATTTATTTATTAGTACTTAGGGAATCTTTGGCATGATCATGAAGTATCCTGTGGTTCTTTTACTTTTAGAATACAGTGTATTGTGGGATTGCTTCAAAACACCCTCTGAGGGACAACCTACTTTGTTGTTAAAGGTGCAACAAGCGATTTCACATATTAGATGTCCCTAAAAAATAGAAAGTACTAATTTTTGCCATGCTGTAAAGCTTTCCATCAAAAATAACCCCATCTGAAAGGATTAAGCTGAGAAATGTTTCTGTGATACAAAAATTTTGAAATTTCTATTTTCGTATAGGAGCAAATACGAAATTCAGCCTGTGTTTTATATTGAAATATAAGCAAATCAGATCCAGAATCACCCTTTTCTCTCTTTTAAGACATTTCTGTAGCCAAATACAAGGTAAGAAATTTATTGAGTGTCTAGTCTATATGAAATTACTATTAATATTTGGGTGCCTCAAAAATCTCTCGTAGCTCTACTAGAGCATTTCAGATAGGCCAGGTCTGCTTGTTCTCTGTTGGCAGAGGCAGTGTTCAGTGGACGGCTCTTTATAGAGCCACCAGATAAGGTTCAAGGTTATCCTGGGGCAAAAATTATCCAATGCTCGGATTTTTTTTAGGTTGAAACTGGTGACAAATTATTGTTCTGGTCATTCTGAAGCAGAAAATGCACTTTAATTCTCTGGGTAACAGCTCTGCTAGCAATTTTGAGGTCAATTTGGTGAGCCCTATAGACCATGTAGACCTTTTTATGCAACCAAATGCCAAACATTGTAAAATAAGGCAAGAAGAACAATTTGACACTAGTTTTAACAAAATCGGAGCACTGGATAAATTTTATCCCAGGGTTATCTTGAACCTTAAAGGGATAAGCAGCGATAATGTGAGAGAATAAAAAATGTGAAAATACATTTCTCTTAGCTTATAAATCAAACATAAGTATGTACAATTCCATATAACTACTTTAATGTAGGAACAAAACACCAAATAGTGAAAAAATGAAGTAGTTGAGGAAATTTGCCATATACCATCTCCTGCCAATATACATAAAGCGATGGCATCTCAAAATCTACACTAAACAGCTGATTGTGGTTCACACTAGTACAGAATAAAACAAAGATGAATGATGTTCATGTTTGAGGTCACGTACTGTCATGGCGCACAATATTACGCTTATAAATCTGGGATATTCACAGGAAAAGGTTTTTGATCTCAAGTTGGAATTTTGATACGCACCTATAGAATTACAGAATCAGATAAAAAGTACTAGTACTGCCTTGTCTTTAATACACGGATTTCAACCCACCCACTTGCAGGTTATGTTAGCACATCCATGCCAGTAATAAAAACACCAAAATACGAATTTACTGTACCTGTTTAACTAATCACTGTAATGAGACCATGTATTGTGTGCATTTAAGCACAATTTGAGATGATTTCAAAATTACCTCGGTGTTTAATTTACCCCCTTATTTTACAATGTTCCCCACATTTCATAGAGGTTGGACCAAATATTTCTGATTCTGCGCGCTTCAAACTGTAGAAAAACATTTTGGAATCTTCTTCCACAGACTTCGATAATAAGATTATCATTTATAACCCTACTATGAGGAGGCGATCTCGTCTTTTAAAGTGTTACCAATCGATTCTCACCTCGACCCCACCACTCATCCTATCAAACCTGAGATTTTGGTATCGGTGGCTTGTATTTTTCTTTTTCATCCGCAAAATATATTGGCTAAACTAGGCGCATTATAATATAATGCGTCCAGTTTAGCCAATATATTTGATATCTCTATATCTTGTTTACGGTTACCAATAATATATTGCATTATACGATGTATTTAGCCAATCAGAGACATGGTTAGAAAAGCGTTAAGGTTTGTACAGATATATACTAGGTCTATTTTAATTGGTTACTCAGTAATCAGATCATCATGTAGTAAGCCAATGAGACACCGCATAAGACATTAGCCACTCATGATTCTGAGAAAACAACTTGCTGATGACTTTGCAGACTTTTTCCACTGATAAAGTCGCCAGTATTCACAAGAATCTAAAAACTGAGCAAATTGGACTAAAAGATGTTGTTATGTACAATAATAGTGTATCTTGCCTTTTGCGTTATTTTGATTTTGTAGATGAAGATGATGTTGTAAATCTTATCAGTAAGGCAGCGGCAAAATGCTGCTCTCTAGATCCAATACCCACCTGGTATATCAAACAAAACCAATGTACTTTTGTACATGTAATTAAGGATATGATTAATATGTCTCTCTCAACAGGAACTTTCCCCAATGCATTGAAACAAGCCATAATAACACCTATTATCAAGAAGGCAACTCTGGATGCAAACTCACTTAAAGTGTACTAACAGGCTAATTTTTAATTTAAGTATGTTTTAAAGGATGTCTTTGCGGTATGAAAGAAAAAATATTACTCAATATTGATTGCCTTATTAGCAGAATTAACTAATAATTGTTGCCCATGGAGGTCGCCATGTTCGGCATTGGTGACGTCGGTCGGCATTGGTGACGTTGTATGACTTTGTAAGTCAATAGATAAAAACAGGTGTCTAAGGAATGTCTAGGGTACTCCTGGTCAGAAAATCGGATTATATAGTGTGTCCAGTAGAAAAGCAGTAACGATCGATTAAAAACTGGGGCGGATTCTTGAACAGAATATAGCTGAAAAGGTTTGGTTATGGTATTCACTTGTCTTTCACTGGCTACTTTTTTCAAGACACACTATGTACTATATACCACCATGATTTCATTTTTTTCTCGTGGGCTGATCAAAATGGCTGCAATCACACGGAAGATATTATAAACGTTTTACTTTGATATCAATAATATAGTGTCATTTTTCTGACTGAAAGACATTCATTTGAAACAAAAATGTATTTATAATATGTTGAAACGCAAATTATATTAGCCTGGCATTTCGCTTTAAGAACTATCGCCCGGTTGCAAACATCCCATTCATGTCCAAATTGCTTGAGAAACATGTTTTCAAATGGCATCAATTTAACACCTGGCACAAAAAGTATCTCGGCATGTGTTTCGATAAGTATGTGCAAACAGTCAGACAATTTTGAAAGTTTTCGAAAATATACCAATTTGTTGCCTAGGTATTGCTCTTTCATTTAACACCTCGCTTGATAAAAAAGCTTGCAGAAATGGGCTGAGCTAGAACGCCCCGAAATACGCAAAACACCCAAAACCAAAAGTTGCAGTTTTGGGATTTTTCAATATGGGCCTTGCAGTATGGGACACGCACACGCGACCACAATCAATATTACAATAGGCTTTTCCGTCCGAGAAAAGCTCTTTGTGTAAAAATCAATACGCACGATATTGCCGTTTGTACCACACAGGTGACCATTGAAAAATCCAAAAAAAAACTGCAAAACTTTTAGTTTTGGGGGTTTGCGTCTGTGGGGCGCTATATATCAGCCATTTTGCACGCATTTTTACAAGCGAGTGTTGTTAAATGAAAAAGAGCAAGACCTAGGCAACAAAATGTATCTTCGGAAACTTCAAAATGGTCTGACTGTGGTACAGTACTGATCGAAAAAACATGCGAGATAATTTTGGCCAGGTGTTTACATATGGAGAAGCACAATCTCGGTGAAGATCTCCAGTCTGCGTATCGTACCAGCCATAGTACTGAAACTGCATTGCTGCATGTCAAAAACAGTATCATGAAATCCATTCACAACCAACGTGGAGTTTTCTTGGTACTACTTGATTTGTCGGCAGCGTTCGACCCGGTTGAACATAACATTCTTTTTAGTCGAATGGCTCATGAAATTGGCCTTAGGGGAACAGCTTTGGACTGGATAAAATCATATTTTGGTGCCAGGACCACTAAGGTTTGCATCAAGGACACTTTCTCCGATTACCATCACATGCACTATGGCCTTCCCCAAGGATCCATTGTCGGCCCAGGGCCATTTAAGATTATATATCATACCTATTGGACGTATTATCAGAAAGCACAACACTTTCATATGTATGCTGATGATATTCAGTTGTTTAAGGAATTCAATCCATCAAATACTTTTTCTATTCAATCTGCTCTATCAAATCTCTCTGCCTGTATTCATGAAATAAAACACTGGATGACTAAAAACATGCTCAAATTAATGACTCTAAGAATTTTTAGAGCCATTTCACATTTCAACAACACCAAGCTACCTTCTGAGATCTGCCTCCAGATTGGTTCTACAGTTGTAAAACCATCCGAAACTGTACGCAACTTAGGAGTCTTATTTGACAGTGAACTTTCTATGTCTCCACATTTATCAGCCTCTGTAGTAATCTGAATTATCATCTTCGCAACATAAGTCGCATCAGAAAATTCCTCGATAGAGATTCGTGTCACCAGGTCGTACGTTCATTGATACTCTACAGATTGGACTATGGCAGCAAATCTTATCTATCGTGCACCAAAGCGTGATCATGCCACTCCTTACATACAAGATCTGCATTAGCTTAAGGTGATTGGGTCACGATAGATCCGTTCGATAGATTTTGTTAAGATTTCGTATAAATGAACTTTCATCGATCAAATATCAGAAATAAAAATATGGGGTCACCGAACTCGTTTTTGAGAAAAATTATAATAAAAACACCAATTTTTTCCAAAAATTTGTACACACGTCTATGGAAAATTCATTTTTTCATGGACATTTTTGAATATTGAAAAAAATCGGTTCGATAACTTTTGTCCAAATTTTAATAAAAGTTGCGCACTAACAAGATCTGTCGATTACTGAAGAAAAAAGTAGGGGTCACCGAACTACTTTTAATGTTATTTTCGAAAATAACGGCATTTTTAGTAGTCTAAAATACCAACGCGATATTGAGGTGCGTAAAACGCCACAAGTCTCACGCATAGCAAACGCTTAAGCTGCCACGCGAACAAAAACAGGCACACAAAATGTGCGCACTGATTAAAACTTATGAGCATTGTTTTTCCCTCTTCGTAATTTTTGATATGTTGTTGTGATGTATGATGAGAATCAATTAAAAAGACTATGGTAAGAAAAGGGAAGAAAAAGGTTTATGCAAAGGTGAGAAAGGGGAAGCAAGGGCATGTCCAGATTTCGTGATTTTGAATGCATTTTAAGCGTGTAGGCAACTCTGAAACCAGTATTAGCAGGACGAATATAAGTCTACCTATACTTCTTAGCAATTTTCTAAATGCTGTTATCAAAATTCGTTCCTTTTACGAAGTTAAACGATATTAATTTACTAAAAAGAAGTTAAACGATATTAATAAAAGTTGTCATTGGGAACTTAAAAAACATAGGCCTATATGAGCATTCGCTACGTCGTCTTTTTATGCCAAGTTGTCGGCCACTATGCTGCAGTGGCACTGGGCTACAAAAATTCTGTGGTTTTTGCTTTGGAGAGAAATCACAGCTAAAATGTAAAATAAGCCTTAGGATCAGGTGAATAGGTGATTTAAGATTTGCATCACTTCTTCAATGTTTTTAAAATGACCATGAAGTTCCAAGTTTATTGAGTGTAAAATCTGCACGAAAAGCTCATCAACCATTCCTTTTTGTTTTACGGTCATTTCCTGTCGTAGTTCCATGAATTATCCTTCTTTTTAGTGAAATTAGCGTTTTCCATAAAAAGCCATAATTGCTGTTTGAATACTTAAAAAATGTCTCTATATCTAAATGAAAGTGTACATAAAATGTGATTTTTTGTTTTCGGATATCCTAGGCAAAAATATAAGGATCGTCCTCTAACTTTACTGTCGCAAATTGGTAAAATGACCAAGTTGATATTTTCTTCAACGAAACTATATAAGGTCATATTAATCATCATATTATGCATTTAAAACCGCTCTATAAAGATATAGGTGGAAAATGTTGTTGGAAAACAATACTCTTGGCATCTGCAGATGTATTCAAGGACATTTCTGAGTCCTGACCATTTAAATCTGTGGTCCTGACATAGACATTATAAGAAAACACACTTTCCGATAAGACATTGTTAAACAAGTGTGTTGAAAAAATCATGGAGCGAAAGCTGCCTTATTTTGGGACAAAAAAAGAAGGATATTTACCCGTGTAGCATTAAGTAGCAATAATATTTGACTCAAGATTTGTTTAATAATGCATTCAATTCTGTGAACAGCCTACTATATGTACTCATTGGAAAAAAACAGTAAAGGGCCAAGCGGGTGCTTGCTATTTCTCGGAAGGATCGCACAGTACGCAAGGGTGGTTTTTACGCGGACAGCTAGGAACGCCAAGTCCAAGTTTGGCAGAAAATATCTGCTTGGGGACTGGTGCGCGCAACTAACGTAACCCAATCACCTTAAGGGGAGACCGCATTACTTTTAAAATCCTGGGTTCGTCAGCGAAACTCAGTACGTAAATTACGGCATAGTACTATGTCATGCCTGCGTGGATCAACTTATCCAAAGCACTGTTGTAAATGTATGAAATGAAAAGGTCTATTATGTAGGATATACGCATGAGTTAGTATTAGTATACACGTAGGGTTACGATGAGGTTCGCGAACGGACCCCGGGTTATGTCGTATAACGTGAGTAAACAATCTTGGGCACATCATATCTGCCTCTGACTTTGTCATTTACAAACCCTGGGGTTCGTTACAAACATGATCGCAAGTCATGCCGCACAAGCTAAGATTTCTATTAGTTGGCGACTTACGCTGTTCCCCAAACTACCTGTTAGATGGTTCTCAGAGGTGAAACGCACTCAAGAGGTATGCACATTCTAAGACTATTCTCAAAGAGTTCTATATAGATAGAGAGGCAAAACGTTACGTAATATTTAGAAATACAACGTCTCGCATGTTTTGCCCGACCACAAAGAAAACATAGAGTACAACAATAGAAAGCAATGGCTGCCTCGCTTCTTCACCATACTGTGGGTGGCTTTGCATCTCTACACTAATCGGGTAGTGATACAAGTAATGTATTGTGTTAGAGGTGGCAGGTGTAATAATAGTGTACCTCGGATCATTGTGCTCAGATTACTCTTTTTCTCAATGCAATGCGCGCTTAGGTGAAAGATGTATTCACTGAGGGCGGTTTATTTAAATCAAGACGACTGATGTTCATTTCATTCGTTGTGTGGCCATGGGTGGCAAAATTTAACCACCAAATCGCACCACAAACATCCAACAAACTGAGGATTTTGGCGATTGTGTTGTATTCGAATTGGGACATATGTCCCGGTACTACAAGCACCCAAACTAAGAATTATTCCCGTGCAATATGCAAAATGTCAGACGCCCCAGCACGGACGACGGGGTTTGAATGGGTTTCACCCCCTAGGACTATTCTACTCCAAACTTATCGATTAAAGGATTGGGAGTATTTGTGGGTGTCATGTATGCGAGTTTGGCGTTGATAGTGTTCCGCTAGTGTCTTTTCGCGTAGTGAAATGTAGAAAAGGCAAGTGGTACTAAGTAGGAAAGGTATTATTACTGGACGCCCTAGTGCTAATTCATAATAAGTTATTCAGGTGTAAGTGTTGTACGAGCACAGCCCAAACAGGTTTCGACCGCTCTTGTAATTTTAAGCCCTTTCTATTCTTATAATTCTTTTAGACCATGGCGTATATTGCTCGAAACAATAACGAAGCGAAAATATAAGTTAGATGACGTTCACATTTTTAAAAAGTGAAGATTAAATCGTGTTTGTTTTATATAGATTGACAACATTTAACCAACGCCAATGCACCAAACTCCAACAACTGAGATTTTGCGAGGATTGTTTGTATCGGAATTGACATTATGTGTGTATACAAACGCACCCAAAAGCTAATAATTATTCCGTGCACTATTCAAAATGTCAGCGCCGAAGGGACGACTGGTTTGAATGCGGTTTCAACCCCATGAATATTCTAATCAAACTATCGATTAAACGATTGGAGTATATTTGTGCGGTGTAATGTATGCGAGTTTGGGTGATAGTGTTTCGCTATGTTCTTTTTCGCGTAGTGAATGTATGCAAAGGCCAGTGGTACTAAAGTATGACAGGTTATTATTACTCGGACGACCTGGTCTATCATAATAAGTTATCAGTGTAATGATGTTCGTACGAGCCCCAACAAGCCATACAGGTTTCACGACGTCTATTTTAATTAAAGCCCTTTCTATTATTACTCATATTTTAGACCAGGGTATATGCTCGAAACAAAAACGAAGTGAAATATAAGTTGATGAGTGAAAATATTTTAAAGTGAGATTCAAATCGTGTTTTTTTTATATAGTGACAAACATAATTTTTATTATAACAATTTTTAAATCGCACCTTAAATATCACAGCCATCCAAGGTAAACAAAAAGGATGGGCAAAGGTATTGTGGTTCTCATAGTTTGGGGAAAATTATCAACATTGGGCCTCTTAAATTTTCGTTTCTCTATTTTTTAAAATAGTTCCACATTTATCACGATATACGCCCAAAAAAGCTTTGTATTACCAAAGTAGCCAAAAAATTTGCAGTTATATTTGGATAGGGTTCTTGACACAATCTGTATATATGCAAAGTTTCTTTTACAGTTTATTAGTTTTAATGTCTCCATTGGTTAGAAGAAGCTGATCATGAAGAAGAAGAAGAGGAAAAGATCATATTAAGAAGAAGAACGAGCATTAAAAACAGGATTTGATGTAATAATACGATGCGTCCGAAAGTGATTGTCCCACAGTTTAACATACAAAGCGTGATATTTTTGCCGGATAAGGAAAAAAAAATCCAATTGAAAACTTGAACCATCCTCAAATTCCAAACCATGTTACAACAGGATTTTGATAATAATACGATGCGTCCGAAAAGTGATTGTGCACACGTTTAACATAAAAGCGTTATATTTTTCCGGATACAGAAAAAAAAATCCAATTTGAAAACTTGACCCATCCTCAAAATTCCAAACATGTTACTGCAGATAAAAATTCTGATACAAAAATATAATCACCAAGAATTAAAAAATCTTTAACTTTAAACCAGACTTTTAGTTTAAAAACAAATTATTTAACAAGCTTGATGCCAATTTCAAGTTATGGTATAAACATGATATAGTTTCGTTATTAAGAGGTATACAATAACTTAGAAGATAGTAGTGTATTTTAGTCATATTTTAATTATTATTATTATGAGTATTATTATTTTCCTTTCCCCAGAGTTTTCATATATAACCGTTCTAGGAATCTACTCTATTATTTCAGTACCTTTAAGAGGGTGTTCCATATGTCACATAGCTCGTATAGGCCTATATCAAATGTGGTGTAAGCCTGTAGTCTTCAAAACCTCCTCCATTGGTTTGTATAATCTTGAATTTGTATTTTGGGATCCATTTCTTCCTCCTCAATGAAATGAAATCGTTGCTTAAGCTTGCTTTATAGCTTACGTGTGTGTTAAGTCTACCCCCGAGTAGACGTAATTTTGTGCGTAACTTTGGTCGGACTTAGTTCACAACTGCATTACTTGTCAGTTTGGGGAACGCGTGGAGCACAATAGTTGTGTACTAAGTCACAACTATTATCGACGTAGACCTCAGTCGTAAATTTTAGTTGTTAGGTAGTTCCGTTCGAGTTTCGGGAACGCATTATGAATTTAGTAGTGAAGTTACGCATTACTTACTATAAAGGTAGGCTACCAGTGTCGTAAGTACGTGTTGGGGAACGGACCCCTGGTCGCACCGGTTTACGATCTCCGTCTGACAGTACAAGACCCGATGAACTTAAAGTTCTCCCACGTTCACTACATTCTGCATTTGCTGTCCCCCCCCCACCGTTGTGGAATTCGTTGCCTATAGCTCTTCGCACATCACCTTCAGTTCATATTTTCAAGAAAGGACTAAAACATATATAATCTTGCAATAATTATTTTGTGTGTATTTTTCCAAATTGTTATACGAACCTTTCCCTTTAGTATGTTTTTTATGTAAGAGAGATGGTAGACCTGGGGGTGATAACAACAACATTGGCCATAGTTATTCTATCTGCCCAATGAAACAAGGTCCCGTTAGTCAAAATTAGCAACCATGAAGAACTCAAATGCTCACCCTACTAGACTTAATCTCTTTGATAAAATAAGGATGAAATAATTTCTAATACACTTTATATAATCAACTAAATCTTGTTTGGCACAAGTGTGACCCAGTAGATTTCTAAATATATATTATCATGTTGTGGTTGAAAAGAATAAGCCCTTTTTAAGTTCTAATGCGCATATCCGACGTTTTGGTCAAGTAGGAATGGTATACTTCATATGCACAGCTGTTATGTCACTGTGCAGTGATGGTGTGACGGGAATTATAGAAATGCTGGCATGGTTTACATTTGCATATTTAATCAACTTCGAATTATTGGCTACAACTGTCGTCTGCTCTGACCTGGCTCAATTAATGCACTTAAAGCCATTATCAGCGATTTTTTGAAGATGTAAACAAATTGCGCCCCCTATTTTTCATCGAAATTGATGTTTTTGTACTGTTGTATTGGAAATTGTTCTAGTAGACCCCTGCAAGTGGCTAGGCGTAACACGCCCATTTGTCAAGAAATTATAATTTTTACTTTGTTTACTAATAAAAGTCGGGATCTGACTTTTTTAAGGTCTAGAAACAGTCGTAAATGGCATCTTTAAAATGCTAAGTGTCTGTTTTTCACAAAGAACAATAATATGACCTAATGCTAGCTTTTTTGAGACAAAATAGGCATTTTACATTTGGAAAAAATGACTGTGCTTGCGATGTCTTAACTCGAAAATGGTTTATTATTGACTGACCTGTCCCGCCATAATCTGGGTTGGAATTGCTGCATGGCGCCATGTAAACATCACTGTCAGCTATGAACCTCATCTCCAGTGGAAGGTTCAGAGGGAATCTGCCCTCTTGTGCTGCATCAGAAACCATTTGTACTACTGACTAATGCAGAGAAAAATGATACATTGTTACATGGTAAACTGATGTCATAGTTTGGGCAAGCAAGGACCCCAAAGTATTAAAGGGGGATGGCCCGATTTAAGGATATGAAGTTTTCATCTTGATAGATTGGCCTTCACCCAAAAACCCCACCTGTAAAGTTTCGCGCCGATATTTCAATGCGTTTTCATGTGAGAGCAGAAAACGGGATTTCGTAAGCCCCATAGAGTACTGTGTAAAATTAATATTGGTCGACCAAATTGGGGTACATTTCGCTCATTACTTCCAAACCAAACATCCTTTGGCCCTAAGATTTCACAGGATAAATGAGAAAAATAGTAGCTTTCTTCTGATACCAAAATGTTGACCACTTCCGGTAAAATCTGGGCTTCTGGGGACGAGGCTATTAGCGATCGGGCCATGGACCTTTAATTTTAAATGACGTATCTAGTCACCAATTGACTTTAATATATTCGTGACACAACTATACAGTGTTTAACATTGCATATGGATTATATTTTACACAAATATTTGCAGCGTCATTATTTTTCATTTTTTTAAAGCATCATTCCTTTCAGTCCAAAACTTGCTTTTTTTTATTGAAAACCAAGATTTTCAATATCGATTATCTATCGGAATGTTATGTCATTATAAAAAAATATAATATTATTCAAATATATGTAAATATAATACTCTACTTTGAACAAAAAATGATATTGACTTTATAGTTACATCAGATGCAAATCATCCTATACATGTATATCTTACCTTCCCTGTTTCCTCCCTGTCCTTACCATCCTATACATAACATTAATAGCTATTAATCAGAGTCAAGCCAATAAGACATTTCTTCAGCCAAGTTTTTAAATTAACATATGCACGATGTTCTTATAGAAGAATTAACTTTATTCAAAGGTGCATCAAAGGTTACTATTTCAAATCTCACTATTTCTTACTTCTTAGAGGGTAAGAGTAGTGAAAACCCACTCTAAAATAAGCGCAATAAAACATACCCGTATATGAGCGCTTCCAGGCTTGATTACGGTAAAAAAATGGCCGTGTATATAGCCTTTGCCTTAACCAATGAGTGGCATCGTCAGGCAAACATGAAGTTTTCATCCATTATCTAAAGTAATTGAATTTTAGATAACTCTTCCCGCTTTCATATGGTTGCCTTTATATCATCTTCACATACCTGGATGGCTGTAGAGACATTAGAGAGCTCGTCGTCCCAAGCTGAACCCCCATTCCATGTCATGTACCGGGACATCGTGAATGTTGGACCTGAAGTGTATCGCACGAGGGATTTGCTGAAACGCAAAAGTCCCTGTGAATTGGCGTTTCCGAAACTTCACCTTTAAAGTCACTGGGAAAATCATTTAACTTCGAAGAGTGCTAAAGAGTTGGATTAAATTGCGATGAGAGGTACTTTGTAATAGCCCTACTCACTATTACCAACATGCATCTTTTCTTGGCTTGTTCTGTTTATTTCCTTTCTTCTGATTTCATTTAATCTCCTTTTTATTGGGGTGTCCTGTTTTGTTGTACAACATCACAGACATTAAATTGTCTACACAGTATACCATTTTAATTGCACATGCTCTTCATTCATGTTGATAATGTAGGTGCGAGTGGTTGCCTCCAGTGAAACCTGATTTCGGTACGGACATGCCTCCATTCAGCACAGGAGAAAGGGTTTTATTGTTAATTATTTCACCGGATATCATGAAAATAATTTTGGAATCCTGGGAAAATGTAATAAAAAGTCTTTTTGATGACTACGTTGGAACTGTAAATAACATCTTACAATGACAATAAATTATTTAAAACCACTTTGGATTGTGGGAGAAACAATACGTTAGATGTGTGTGTGTGTTTCAATTTCATTATATTCATTATTTTCTTTTTGAAGAGAGGTAAAAAGCAAATTGATGAACATACTCAACTTTATTCTTAGACGTACCTGTGCCTGAAGAAAGCTGGGGGCAATACGTGGGCATTTGACAATAAAAGTCATCTGTCATTTGGAAGCCTATGGACTGGACGAAGGAAATGAGGTCCAAAAATTCGTAGAATGGGGGCGGTTTTGCTGGCCCCCCCCGCTGTATCCATCCAGTTTGTGGATTTTCTGACCAGGACTTCGTCTTCCATGGGGTCCCATTCACCCACATCGACCTTTCCCTCCACAATTGCTTCTATTGCCTCGCCTTTAGATATACCTTTGGTGAAAGGAAATTGAAGCATTGAGATGTATGGAACTGATTCACACAACGTTCATATACCTGTATGCATCGTTTATATCATTGTGTTGCTGTTGTTTTAGAAGAAAATTAACACTGACCGAACCAACACTTTTGTGTAACTTTATTCAACCTTCTAATAGGTGTAATAGGTGAAATTTGTCTAGTTCATATAATTGTTAATTTGACCACAGTACCCCTTGTTTTGATGTCAATGAACTAGACCTTGGTCTAAACCAATATGGCAATCTGGTATTTCCAATTCAACCAAGCTGAAATTCGTTAGAGCCTGTGTAGAGAGTATCCTGTTATATGGATCTGAGACCTGGACCATGAAGAAAGAGCTACAGGATAGACTGGATGGCACCTACACCAAGCTTCTTATGCGAGTACAAAACATATCCTGGCGTGAGCACAAGACCAAAGCACAGATATATGGAGATATCCCTCCAATTTCATCTTCTGTTGCCCAACGCCGTGCACGATTTGCCGGTCACTGTCATCGTGCGATTGACCAAGTAGTCTCAGACGTCACATGTTGGAAGTTACAAAAAAAAAAAAAAAAAAAACTTGATAGATTGGCCTTCACCCAAAAACCCCACCTGTAAAGTTTCGCGCCGATATTTCAATGCGTTTTCATGTGAGAGCAGAAAACGGGATTTCGTAAGCCCCATAGAGTACTGTGTAAAATTAATATTGGTCGACCAAATTGGGGTACATTTCGCTCATTACTTCCAAACCAAACATCCTTTGGCCCTAAGATTTCACAGGATAAATGAGAAAAATAGTAGCTTTCTTCTGATACCAAAATGTTGACCACTTCCGGTAAAATCTGGGCTTCTGGGGACGAGGCTATTAGCGATCGGGCCATCGACCTTTCCCTCCACAATTGCTTCTATTGCCTCGCCTTTAGATATACCTTTGGTGAAAGGAAATTGAAGCATTGAGATGTATGGAACTGATTCACACAACGTTCATATACCTGTATGCATCGTTTATATCATTGTGTTGCTGTTGTTTTAGAAGAAAATTAACACTGACCGAACCAACACTTTTGTGTAACTTTATTCAACCTTCTAATAGGTGTAATAGGTGAAATTTGTCTAGTTCATATAATTGTTAATTTGACCACAGTACCCCTTGTTTTGATGTCAATGAACTAGACCTTGGTCTAAACCAATATGGCAATCTGGTATTTCCAATTCAACCAAGCTGAAATTCGTTAGAGCCTGTGTAGAGAGTATCCTGTTATATGGATCTGAGACCTGGACCATGAAGAAAGAGCTACAGGATAGACTGGATGGCACCTACACCAAGCGTCTTATGCGAGTACAACAGACATATCCTGGCGCGAGCACAAGACCAAAGAACAGATATATGGAGATATCCTCCAGTCTCATCTCTCTGTTCCAACGCCGTGCCGATTTGCCAGTCACTGTAATCGTGCGATTGACAAAGTAGTCTCAGACGTCAAATGTTGGAAGTTACCATGCCCAAAACAGTGGTCGTCGCCCCTTTACCTACTTTGATGTGATGCTCGAGACATCCAGCAGGATCACTCTGAAATCCCCAACCTAATGACAAACAGGGACGTTTGGCGCTACATGCTAAATGGTGAACAGCACCTGCTGCGGCCGTTAGATAGATAGATGGTCTAAACCTTTAACAATATGTGCAGATCTGAATATATATTTATTAATCTTCAACTAGGGAGTTTGTTATTTCAAGTGCTTGTATGAATTTTACCTCCAGTCCAAAATATGAAGACACCCCTCCGCCCCCCTCGACATTTTTTGTCGTATCTGACCTATTTGTTATTTTTGCAAGCCGAAACTACTATACATGACTTTTTTCTTTGAAGTCTTGCGCTCGATTTAAGACCATTTTGAACAAAATCGGACCTACGATTAAAACGCGGCGTTACGTAATCTATTTCCCATTGAAATTACTGGGGAAATTACACGGAACAGCATAAATCCATTTTTTGTGTTAAGGACACAGTTACACTATGTTTTAGCTTATTTATTTGATTATTTGTAGTAAGAGCATGTGTGCGCACACTTTGACACACATCATGGCCAAAAAATCCAACTTTTGCTTGATACAATGGCGAAAAACCAAGAATTTTGCGATTTTTTAGATCGCATTTTTGCATGACGTCATGTTTGACCTCACTGTGACGTCATACAAGGTATGTTTGTACTTGTTTGGTATCAATGGACTCGGGGGTGGCATAGGCTAATCCATGGTACCCAAACATATGTAGTTCATAATCTGCTTTCCGAAATACTAGGGGGCGGAATCTACCCCCCCCCCCCGGCGGTGAGATAAGTCCAGCAACCTACTTTAAAAAAATAAAAATTCAATCAATAACCTCCTGTACATACCCACTAAAGATTTTACCAATAAAAATAGTTAAACACCTTGTTTGTTAATTAGCCTTGTGCTTTTCACTTGAGTAGTTGCAGTGAGTGCAGTGAGCTCTGTGTAAAACCATTCAGGCTTTACGATTTACATTACTGACAAAATAACATCAGCTAAACTCTCTTGGATGACTTCTAATTGTATATTACTTTGATTTACTATAAAGAGCAGTATAAATGACAGCTGTAGGTCTGTTCATTATTCATTATTCAGAAATTTACTGTTATGGTTGTCTGCACCTAGTGTATTGGCATTGTATTTCTAAGCTGCTTAAGTTGTTATCTAATGGTGTATTTTAAACAAGGTCACGGCCAAAGCAGATGCCATTATGCAGGGCTTTAATTCGGTGTTGATTTAATTCTTTAATTTAAAAGAGTTCTTTATGTTCACCTAGATCATGCACAGACTCGGAATTCTAGAGAGCCGTATCAGTTTGCTGTACAATTTGTTAGTGGTATAGCCATTTTCTGTCTAACAAATACATTAGGACAGCAAAGCTAAAATTATTTTGATATGCATTAGTTCTTATCTTGAATACTGCTCAGACTGCATAAATGCAGCTCCAATGTTAAATTCCTGAAAATGGGAGCCAGGGAAATTTACATGAGATTCCACAAAAGCTAGAAGACATGTACAATTGGCGTGAAATTATGTAACATGTCCCAAATGGGATGGAATTGAATAAAAATGTGCACATTTTGGTAATACAATCCTGGAATCTATGTGATAGCATGTGTGATACTTGCAAATACCTATTTGCTAATGGTAATTAATTGCATTATTCACATTGCAAGGCTTCCGAATTGGAAACCTTATTTCAAAACTTTCAAAGGGTATGGACAATTAAAATAGTCTGATTTCAGTAAAATTGATTTTTTTCTAGCTTATTTAGGATGTCTCCATATTTTGAGTTGGGGTTTAATGTTTTTAATTATCACACCCTCCTAATTCAACAATGTTGAAAACGTTCATCTGATAAAGCCATCGGATATGTACTTACTGTTGAAAGGAAACCAAAGCACTTGTACAGACCAGTTGTTATGGATGATTTCTTTAAATCTCTCTTGGTTGTAGAATAAATCTTTGACCTTGATCCAAACATTTTGAGTTTCAACCATTATCATTGGCTCCACCTATAAAGATTGTGATGAAGAGAAAAACATATGCAAAAAGCCTATTTGCAAAAACTAGATCCTTACTTCAGCTTAATAATGCATGTCCAAGGACGGTTAATCAAAAGGTATAAGTTACTGACTAAATATTATATACCTTTAATGTCAGATCAACAATTATGCCCCACAATCCCAGGTTGCACTGCACGGCCCGCATCATATCCTTGTCTTCCTTCATGGAATAATTCCGCAGTTCACCGTTGCTATCAATAACCCGCATGCTCTCTATGTAGTCGGAGACAGTCTTAACATCCCAGCCAACTCCCTATGTGTGATGGTCCACAGCAAAGAGACATCAGAAGTATGCAGACACGTATTGTCATTCATGTTATTAAGTGCTTACATTAAATACTAATGTATCTAAAAACCAATAAGTTAACAAGATTAAAGCGGCACTGGCACATTTTTACAAAATATGAAATTTCTTCAATTTGCTCTCAAATGATAGTCTAGGCCATTGGAAGAACAGAGATATATTTTATACATAAAAATAACATACCAAAACAGATAGGGACATTGAAATGAGGATAAAGACATCCAGGTAATTTGTAGGCCAACTTTTAAGTTTTCCATAACTTTAATCAAGAAATGTGTATATTACATTAATATTTTTGACTCGTACTCACTGATATTAAAAGCACAAAGGTTATAGACCGATCAAACAGTATGCATAGCGTGGGAAACATGCAAGGCGTGCGTGTTCTTGTGTTAAATATGGCACGCTCCACGTATCAAATCATGGCGAGTTTTCCCTCGCATGTCGAGTTTCATGCGCTGTATATCGAGTTTACCCCGCTATATGTCGAGTTTACAGCGCTGCCTATCGAGTTTGAACTCTATGTGCCGAGTTTCATAAATCATGTTCAGAATAAATCATGTCCAGAATAAATCATGCCGAGTTTTAAAAAAACTGGACATGATTTTTTCAACATGTGCAAACTGGACATGATTTTTTTCTCAACATGAGCAAACTCGACATGATTTTGAAACCTCGGCCATGAGTTTTTTCTGGACATGAGGAAAACTGGACATGATTTATGTCAAACTCACCATATGGAGAGCAAAACTCGATGTATAGAGGGCAAACTGGACAGATAGCGCTGTAAACTCGACATATAACGCTGCACACTCGACATATGGCGAGGAAAACTCGATACACAGCGCGTGAAACTCGACATGCGCGGGAAAACTCGCCATGATTTGATACGTGGAGCGTGCCATAGTTAAACGCCATTTTCGTCGTCTGCTGAATTTAACGTCGCCGGCGACGCTAAATTATAAAATCGTTCTGTTTACCCATAAGGAAGCTGATTTGGTCTTAATCATTTCGGGTGAGGGCGCACTATTTTTCAAATGTGCCAGTGTCTCTTTAAGATAGCAACTTAGGTTAAAGGCTGACTCAGAGATTTCCCGATGAGGGCGCACTCAATTTTCAAACAATCGTGTTTTTTGCATATTCATAATGCTTGTCCATATAATAATCACTGTGTGAAATAACTAAGCTAAAATCGAAGTCCTTCATATAGAAAATCACAACTTTGTTATAAAATTCCGGATCCGGAAATTTTGTTATACACGGTATCCTATGGCACTATTATACTATGCATAAATGTTTACTGCATGAAAACGAAACATCCGATTCATCTCTAACTTTGGAATTAAGCATTTTAGCTTACTATCTTTATTTCTAGTTGTCTATTTTGAATTTCTACACAAAAATATTATATTTCGAAATCTCTGAGTCAGCCTTTAATAATAGCGTTTGCTCTGAACTTCAGCAAAATGCAAATAGAAAGTTATCTTTGAAA
The DNA here is from genome assembly GCA_023653785.1 of Ophioderma brevispina. Taxonomy (NCBI): domain Eukaryota; kingdom Metazoa; phylum Echinodermata; class Ophiuroidea; order Amphilepidida; family Ophiodermatidae; genus Ophioderma; species Ophioderma brevispina. The sequence continues at coordinate 22,261 of JAMKCH010004361.1, read as the reverse complement.
GGGACTCTCAAGCTTTTATATTGAAAATGAATGACCCTAAGCAGCCCATTTTTCATCAAAGGTGAGGCAATTAAAATTTATCTATTTCTAATTTGATGTTAGATTTTGGTGTTTATCTTACATTTTTAAAATATGTATGATGATTTGAAATGTGAGATATTAGATTTTGAATGTAAATAGAAACGAAAAACATATGAAATGATCGGTATATTTTATTTTAGTCTTTTAGATGGGTGTGTATTGCTGAGTCAACGGCGTCACTTACCCAACTTATTCTTGATCCACCCACTTCATCTACTATCCCTTAACATGCATGTCATCACTGAACCAATCACCAGGCAATTAGTGTACAAGTTGCACGTAACACGCTCTGCAATCATTGCTTCACTGCCAACTTAACTTTGTTTACACTCATTACTGATTATGAATTTTTACAGATTAATTCTGGTGCTCCTAATACAAAGGAGGGATTTACGTCAACCAACCGATGGCCCTAACGTACATGGCAGGCAGTTGCTAGCACCCCTCCCATCTGGACCTCCCTGAGGATGACGTTAGATGCTAGACAGTATCCGTGACTCAGCTGAAGCTCCTTCATCTCGCCTGTAGTCACGCCACTTGCTACAGTTAGCAATTTGTTGCAGGGGTCATCAGCATTCTGTCAAATGATATCAGTTTAATTAGATATACCATTAGTACATAAATACATTTACATTACTGAAATAAACATTTTTTTAAAGTTATTCTAGGATTTAAGGAGCAAAAGAAAGTTTTAATAGCGCCACCAAATTGCTTATTTATGCTAATTAGCATAAAAACGCCATGGCCGATTTGATTTTTCCCACCAAAATATGAGCAAATGATATTTAGGTAATTACATAAAATTTTGGGCAGAAATAATTTAGCGTTAAAACATGGCTCGTGAAAAAAAAATCTTTGGATCACGTACGTGGACCGCCCCATGCACTTAAATGTCAAGGACTAGGATGAGACCCGGACCCAGAGGATGTATTGAGTCAATCCCACTATGCACCAGTTTTGGGAAATTCACCTCAATAGGGTCATGTGATCCCACTAAAATTCTATTCTTAACACATAAAAACCCTGACGTTTGCACTCATTTTTGCCCCCAAAGTGTTAGTACTTAGGGAATTTTAAGCATGATCATGCAATATTTTGTGGTCCTCCAGCTTCTTGTACACTTTTTATCCTAAAGTACTTACATGAGTTTTGTACAGTGCAGTATAGGCAAATTGCAATGCATTATGGGATTGGTTCAAAACACCCTCTGGATGAGACGGGAACTACAAATTTATACTACCTTTCTCAATCTCACTACCCAACCCAAATCCAGTCTTTGACAAAGACTAAAAAATACCAGCAATCATGATAAACTCTACCTTGTTGAGTACAAGCTGTGGTCCACCCGGTCGCTTCAGGTCTCTAACGCGGACAGCGACATCTCCTGTATCAGGGAAGATCGGGGACCAGGAGTGTCCGGTGCCCACCGCCCTGACTCTCAGCCCCAGCTTACGAGCTGCCCGTATTACGTTCTGAACCTCCTCGACTTCATGCGGAGAGACTGAAAACACCTTCCGGACCTGGTTACCTGCCCAGTTAGAGAACTCTTCCACCTGGAGAAATAAGGCCCATGACATATACTTTCAGTCGCAGCGAGCGATTTCTGCGCGTGAGCATGCGTAACACTTGATCTTGTGTCGAAATTCGGTATTGCGCAAGCACGCCAATCGCTCGCTGTGACTGGAAGTATGTCATGAGCCTAAGAAGATAAGGTAGTTTGTCTTATCATGGTCTAATTTGGGTGGAAACTAAATCAATATAAAATACATATTACCACACGTTGAATAGCTAAAACTTTAAGACTAAGCCTACTTTGAGGATGATAATATGAATGCAGCAGCCACATCCATCCTATAGTCTAACATGCTTATTGCTGATGATTTATGAAAGCATATTCCATATTTGACACTTTTGCGTAATGAATCTGAGCATGCGAAAATTGATGTTGGTCGATTATGACTGAAAAAAACAATTGATTTTATTTTAGACAAATTTTTGTCTTTATACATCAGAATACAGAGGCTACCAACATTGTCGCGCAATTCTGAAAGGGAGACTAACTTTAGATCTGGGTTTAAACCTGGGTTAGTCCTACATGAGTGGACCTTTTTCCTTCCAACATAACTCTAAAAATGTGCTGTAATGGGTGAGAAAATTCCTCATGCATGGACCGAAGCGGCCCATCCGTGAGGAATTTTCTCACCCATTACATTTAACTTTCACAGTATTTTGAAAGGAAAAAAAAAGTCCACTCATGTAGGACTAACCCTGGTTTAAACCCAGGTCTAAAGTTAGTCTCCCTTTCAGAATACCAAACGAACATTCACTCTACAGATTAAACCGATTAGTCAATTAATTTCCAAAGTGCCACGGTGATGATGATGTCATGTGCAGTATACTTTTGGACAGGTTATGAATGTTAATGAGTTCATTTTCATATTTTCAAGAAAATTCATTTATCCACTCTACAGACTGGCACGGTGATAGATTATGATGAGGTCATGTGCTGTATACTTTATGGACAGGTTATGAATATTAATGACCTCATTTACATATATTCAATAAAATGTGATTAAACCACAATTGTGGGACCATACGCACTGCGTAATGTTTGTTATAAACCGATTAATTCTGTTCTTTGAGTCAAGTCAATTCTGTCTGCACAATAATTTTGGGATATTCCTTTTCTGTATGTTTACTTTTTACTTCTTTTATCTCAAACATATACACGTATCTTGTTTACATACCATACAATTATTTGCTCAAGCAATTGTCTTACATTTCTTATTTTTACCATTTTCACGATTCCATTTCTGGTAATTGCCACTTTTGCTAATTTTTCACATACACTGTTGCTCATAAAGTTGGAATAAAATATTTTTAATGGAAGTATCTTACAGTGTGAGTTATTTATGATATCTAGGGTATATATCGCCACACTACTTGAATGATCAGTCTCTTCTGAACATATCACCATTTAATTAGTCCACATTAACCTTTTAAGAAACCGTGTTCTTAGCCTGAAAGGAAAAAGGTGTATTTGAACAGCAGATTTTAAGGGTTTTTTTACAAGTTTTTCACATGAGTCATATTACATAAAACCTTTGGGTTGATTTCATGCATCGAAATGTTCAATAGTACTGTTTTAAAGAAATTAGCAGCGATAATGCGAGAGAATCGAACAATGTGCAAATGCATATGTTTTAAACTTATAAACCAGGGATAAGTGTGTTACAATTTCATTAATGTAATGCTTTAATGCTTTAATGTAGAATCAAACCACCAAATAGTGAAAAAATGAAGTATTTGAGGAAATTTGTCAAACCGTCTCCCGCAAATAGATATACAGCGACGACCTCTCAAAATCTTCACTAAACAGCTGATTGTGGTTACAGTAGCACAGAAAAACAAAGATCAATAATGTTTAGGTTTGAGGGTCAAACTGTATTGATCATGGTGCACAATGGGAACAACCAAATCAAGATAATATGCCCAAAATGAGACAACAAATAAAAAATGTACGAAATAGGCGACAAGTCTTCAAAAAACATAACGAGAGGGAACCATACTAATAAATGTCGGCATTTATATAGCGCCTTTCACAATGTATCAAAGCGCTTTAACATTTATTCCGCTGCCACTAGAATATGTCAGCTGCCTTACAAATGCCCAAGGGATAATCATACCTTTGGGCGGCGCTCAATGGACAGTATTCCCTAACAGCTCCCCATTTTGCACCTGGGTGGAGAGAGGCAAGCGCGGTAAAGTGCCTTGCCCAAGTGCACAACACATTGGCCTCAGTGGGACTCGAACCCAAGGACATTTGGATTTGAGGCAGTCGTTGTATCCACTGGACCACATGTGGATAATAAGTGATAGTTAGAGTTGCCTAAGCCAAGCGATACGGTATTCAGTTGATCAAATCCTGTCTATTGTTACCATATTGTATCACAATTGGATTTGCACACTCTTATAAAAGCGACTGAATTCTGAGACTAAGCTACGTCTTTCAAATATCTAGCATGGCATTCCTTACATTAGGGTCGTGTAGCTTTTAAAATGCATTGCTAGAATTTGTACCTTTCTTCAGTAGTGAGCAAACAGTTTTGGCATCTGGCAAAGAACTAATGCAATATGAATCATGGCGCAAAAATTAATATAAAATTAACTAATACCAAAGTATAAAAACATCAAAAGGACAGAATCCAAACATCCTTAATAATGGCATATTGATATGACTTTCGAACTTATATATACGAAGTTACTCACAATAAATATCGGTGTTGGACCCACAAGTTCTTGCAACTGCCCTAACACCTCTTCAAGTTTACTTTCTCAGACATGTTGTCTTCTTGCGAAGAAAGGCTCTTGAATAACTGAATGATTGCCTCCAGTGGCGTGAATGTACACCAGTCCTTATGTAACGTGATGCAAAGTAGGAATGGGCTGTATATTTAGAAGTCGTAATTTAAACAAAATAGACCCTGTTGTTGTTTAGGATATATTCTCACGTGTAATTATTATCTGCGCATGCTCTCAGAGTCAGGGGCGTCGCCAAACCATTTTCAATAGAGGTGGTAGCTCAAATATTTCCTTTTAGCGACACCTTGTTACCAAAATTTTCCGGCTCCAATATGCCTCGCAGGTGTCCGTTTTCACTTAAACTTCGAAAACCTTATTTGTTTTCAAGTGTACATTGTCCTATATATTATTGCATATTGTAACGATAGATCGCCGTCCAGTATTATTTTGTGAATTATTGTCAATAATTGTTACAATATTATACATTTAGAGGTACTCTTCATATAGTGTGGGTTAATGTGTCATTTTTGTTGGTGGTTTTTGTTTTTGCTACTAATGGAAGTTTGCGGTCTTATAATGTAAATATGGCCCCAGGAATTAAGACACACGGTAGTGTGTCCACCAAGTTTTAAAATAACAACTAAAAAAACACCAAAAAACAGCCAAAAAATATTAAAACAGGCAAAATACAAACGACACACACCGTGAGTATATTAACAGAAACAAAACTTCCCTTTGTTTGACGCGCGTTTGACGAGAATAGCACTAGGTGGCAATATCATCAATAATCACTTAACCGCTCGCAATACACAACCAGAGCATGTATTTCAACCCACAAAAGTATATTGGACACTTTTCATGTGCAATATGAAATATGACAACGAAAACGATGAATTAGAAGTACTTTCAAACGGGCACTTATAATGATATTAGTGGCAAGCAAAAATCAAAATGCGAAACTCTTGCAAGTGGTCTCACAGACCTACCAGCCTTTATTACGAAATGGATAATAGCCAAACTTAATACAAATAATTTCTAGTTATCCTCATGCTGTGCCTTTTAGTGATATTTGAAGATATATCCTCTATCAAAGAAAATAACGTTTTACGGATTCTTTTGTCAACATCACTACTGAACCATCCTTTACTATTATATCCACCAAACCAACAATTTGCGTTTAATGCAGTAAGCTTCCTTCCGGGTTGGGCGGTTGGGGGCGCGAGCGGGTCTAAGCGTTGCACTTTATTGATTTTACTTTTGGATAGTCTCTTTGTTGTCGGTTCGAGCCCGGCGGTAGCCCACGACTTTTCATTCAGCACATTAAATTACACGAGAGTAAGATCTTTTTCTTACGGTCACACCTTGGCCATAGAAGTTTATGGAATGTAAGATAATTCATCTATAGTTCAAACATTCAGATCTTTTTAAGATACACGGTAGTGTGTCACCAAGTGTTAACAATAAAAACCAAACAATAGAAAAAAAACAGTCAACAAAGCATTAGAAATCCATGAAACAAGCCGACACATACCCGTAGTAATTTATCAAAGAAACAAAGCTCCCTTTGTGTTGTCGCGGTTGTTTTGATGAGTAAAACCACAAGGTGAGAGTAACGTTAAACGAACGCTAAACTACTCGTAATACAAATAGCTCAGCATGTTATTTCAACCCTCAGAAGAATATTTGGTACATTTCATTCCATGAGCAAGATATGAATTTAGACAACGGAAACGACGAGTTAGAAATACTTTCAAACGGGCATGTATCTAGCGTTTTAGTGGCAAAATGTGAAACATAAAAACGTTCGCAGACCTACAGCCCCTTTATTAGCGAAATTAATATTGACTAATTTAAGTACACTTTGCTTTTTATCATCATGATGTGCCTTTTACTGCTAACATTGAAAATAATTGACTTCATACAAAGAAATTATGTTTAACACCGAATTCTTTTTGTTCACCATCATCGATGACCCTCATAGCATATACAACAATTCGGTTTTTATGCTACAAGTTTCCCTCGTGGCGCAGCGGTCTAAAGCGCATATGGGTCATTGGGGGGAAATTTTACTTTTGGTTAGTCGGTGTTTTCAGTTCGTCCGCCGTATGCCACCCTTTCGGCATATTACAATTATGGCTAGTATTCAGTTTCTGGAATCATTCTCTTTATTGTAGGTAACGGTCACCCTGACTCATTGAAACTCGATCTGGAAGTATATTACTTGTTTAGTATTCAGTGTTATTTTCAGGAAACAACCAAGGTTGTCAGTTTTTTTCGATTTTACAATGAATATTCATACTAGATTTTGGTCTTGAAGTTATTTCGTAAAAATAATCTAAAAGTACTACCGATGACGGAAAATGAGACCATTATTAAAATAATCCGGTGAGTTTCTCCAATTTGAACCGAATTAATAGTGCACAGCGAAAATTTCTGCCGTCTATTGTATGATAAGCTGCTTCATTTTCTTTCATACCAGAGACAAACTAGTTAAATTTATCAAGGAAAACGATAAATAAACTAGTGCTCCGGGCCAAAAGTGTAAGCGGCCGTACCAGCAACACCAAATCTGCAATGTATCCTTGCAATGTCAGAGCCCCTATATGAAAACTATCGATTCATAATATAAATTCCGTTGAAACTTCTCGGAGATGTTTCTGGGATACAATTCGCCAGATTCAAGCTACCTTGATGGCCCACTGGTCCAATAAGGAAATGTTTGATTTCTACTTTTGGGTGTTCGCGGGGTGTTCAGTCGGTTCGAGTCCGTTCGAGCCGACCACGTTTTCGACTTTTATTAATTAATGTTGTTATATATAGAAGTTCTCAGTTGGTGCTAATCATTCTTTTTATTTGAGAATTATAATTTCATGATATAAGTAGAAATTCAGTACTGACAAGTAACTGATTTTTATTGAGATTTTCAATTAATATCATCGTAAAATAATAACCTCGTAAACAGTGACAGACCGTTCATTATAGTTCACATATTCCATGCACAAAATGTAGTGAGTCATGTTTAGATGTGTATTTGTTTTACAAATAAAGTAGAATTTATTAACAAATATGTTCTCGAACAAAAGATATCTCTGGCTATATTGGGTGACGTACCCTTCCGTAGATTTTACAGTATTTCTATAAATTGAATCGAATTTTAATGCCAAAAAGTCTTAATAATTATGGTATTATAATTCAATGCGTTGCTTCGCTGTTTGTAAATTTCCCTTTCAGATATATTTTCATATTTTGCAGAGAGGACCACTTTCATCAACGCGGAGTCTTTTATGCGCTATTTCCCAGTTGAAAGGATTCTGATTGATGCATCTTTATTTTATAAGCTTTTCGTAGAAATTAACATGGGATTTCCTTTTTCCACCTGTTCTGTTGGTAAAATACGTCGTTTTCCTAAATACAAAGCAGTAACTCATCTTTTCTTTAAAATGTAAAATACCAGTGTATTAGTCACAAAAAAGGGACAAATGACCAATATACAACTCCCAATTTTATGCCCTTTTTATGTTTTTTTGTGAAAATTGCCGGGGAACTTAAATCTGAATATCTCAGTAACTGAAGGAAATATTAATGTCAAAAAAACACTAAAAGTTTATTATTTTCCACACATAATAAAATTTATAACATCTTCAAATTTTGACAGCTCTTTTGATGTTCACAAAAATAAAGAAATCTACCAACAAAAAAACGTTCAACGTAAAACACAAGTTTTAAAAAGAGTAAGCGAGGCCGTAGATAAAGTTAATAAATGTTTTAAGAGAGCACCAAGTATACTCAACTGCGTCTGCCCCATTGGCAAACTTGGTCCATTTCTTCTACAATGCAAAGAAAAATCTCAGTTTTTCCGCCATAACCTCCAAACAGCCCCAAAATAATTTATAGTTTTTCATGCTAGAGGTGATAATGCAATAATGCAGGGTTTAAAACAACCCCTCTTCATGTGAGGTAATTTCGATAACCAGAGCAGCGGGACCATCCTGTGGTCTTTTGTACCCTTCTTCCTGTAGGTTATCTCACAGAAAGACTGGTCCAATACCACCCAGCAACATACGTGAGTTAGACTCTATCATAGAACTCCTAACCAACATACCTTCTATAGAACTTCGACTGCAGATCTCCGAAACACATTTTCATTGGGAAACACTTGATGTTACAAGGAGATTGGGCTTTATTCCCGTATTGAATACATCTCCAACAACAAGACATTAAGCAAGAAAACAAACGCACTAAGAACTATAAATTTTCAAAAGTATTACAAGTCAGAACAAGACCAATAAATATGGGGAATACTACTTCAATACTGCCAATATAACCTTAAGAACAAATGCAGTTGGATTTATTTGAATCAACAATTTGGTCAATGATGATGGTCCTTTATGAAATGGTCACAAACTTTCTACTCAACGAAGAAATTAATGAATGGCAGAATGGACCAAGTTTTGCGAATGGGCAGACGCACTTGAGTATACTTGGTGCTTTCTTAAATTTTACTTTATCGGGCCTCCCCCCGTACTCTTTTAAAACTTGGTGTTTTTTTTTACGTTGACTTTTTTTTGGTAGAATTTCCAAAATCACCCGTTACACTACTGGTTTATTTATTTTCCTTCCGGTTCCAAAATAGCTGCCATTACAACATTTTGTCCCATATCTTGACTTCTGAGCAATACAGAAGGCTCAAGTTGGCGTCAATACCCATGTTTGTAATAACCACGAAAAATGAATTATCGCAGTCCACAAGTTTGCTGACTGTGTCCTTGTGTTGCAATCCATCTGGATATACAAAACGTCATTTTCGAATATTGTCCTATATCTTGATTTAAACCTAGACAAAATAAAATTGCTGCAATACCCAATAACCCATGTTTGTGATGGCACAGAAACACAAATACAGCATCCATAGATTTCCAGACTGTTTTTCTAGTGGCAGCCTTTTATTTATTAACCTCATGTATAGAGCCCCTCGGTTGAACCTATCCATACTAGTTTAAGTATGCCACTGAATGTTTTCACAATTGTTCAATTTCTTTTGTTTTTCAAATGCCGCCTATTTCAGTTATTTCAGGTCAAATTTGTATGTTCAGTATCACAATTAGCTCCTTTAATGTCTTTAATTTTTTCTATTTTTATGAATCAAGGTTAGAATTTTGCTACAGTCCCTTTGGAAGTCTAACACATTCGGGCCTCTTCATTGAATTCCATGGAAATAGTGTAGTCCCCCCCACTATTTGTTTTTTGTAAAATACTTAATTCATCGTATATTCATATTATAGCAATATAGAAATTCACAGGTTTCATATAACACCAATTTTACGTTTTTAAGTCAAAAAATCTACAAAGTTTATCGCCCAGTATGTATTGAATATCCCCGAGTTTTACCTGACTTTTTAGTCTAACAAATTAAAATCTAACCCGGGCCGTTATAGCTCCCCCTGTAAACCAAGGTCCTGGGACCACCGTTCTTTCCACAGGTGTCAATCTCTTGATTTAATCCTCTTTGATTTAACCCTCAATTGTCCTCCCTTCCCCCGTGTTGTGCCTATGATTATTCAGGGGGAGCAGTCTGCTTCCAGCTATGTCCTGATCCAACGTTACATTTTTTTTAAGTTGCCCGCCCAATGGTATCTCAAGCTGCTTATTGAGAACAGTGTGCAATATATCTTATGTTATGAGTCCTTTGTGATGTCAAATGCAGAATACATATCAACACAAATAAATGAGCCTTTGCCACAAGTTGATTCTGAATTTTATAAATAGAACCAGATTTAATGATTTTTAATCATAATGGTTCTAAGAATTTGTATGTCCAAAAGATAAATTGCAATAACACTTTTCATGATTTAATAACTAAGATACTTATATTTTCAAAACATACAGGGCGTTGCTCCACGTGGAATTGAAAATACAATATAATCCTGCACTATGTACAGGTCGCAATTATGCAAATCAACTAACTACTTGCTATCTGCTGCTGCAAATCTAACCTTTTGCAACTCTACTTTAATACAATCAATTTCACAAAGTTAACAAATCTTAAAATAGATAGTAATAGGACCATGGACGTGGACCAAATAACCAACTGTATAAGCAAATTCTGTAGTCCCCATCTGGGGAGCTAAGGGAAAACCAAGTGTCATTCATATAAAATTATTACTATCACATAACTGCCTTTTCCCACACATAAAACTGACTTGGCCACTTTTCTAAAAATATATAACATGTCACCTCAATTTCTTTTTCTCCCAATATCGAGACCAATGATAGTATAGAACTTTCATCTAACCATGATCTAAAGATAGACAATGGGCCGGGTATGTAGGGCCATTGTTATTTGTTATAGCCAGGTGTTGAGTGACAATACCCGTCCTCTCTCACAATAACGAAACAAACCAGTGTACATTATAATATAGGTCGTTGACCTAAGTTTTCTTCTGAAAATGCCGTAAATTGAATAGAAATGAAGTTAAGCCAATAAGTTAACGGATTTTGTTCTGCACAAAGTTGTTAGGGTCAAAGCTTGCCCAGCAACATTCTCTCATGATGGTGTGTTCATGTTTCCTTCTTCCTTCCTTTTCTAATAAATGATGAAAAATATGGCCAAAGTTATTGAACACGCACTATAGAAGCCTCAATATTTATTTATCTGTGAATGAGGTTAAGTATTGTCCGAAAAGTACTCAGTCTAATTAGAGAGCGTAACAGCTGAAATCTCTCTTCAGCTGCGCGACAAATAGAACAAATGGTCCTGCACTCCCAGATGAAAGGATTTGAAGTGTTTTTCTACACCTCATACCGCCGTTGATTGAATATCGTTAAAACCTCCATTGTTTTGCTGAAGTCTATGGGCATCCACTAGTCACGATATTGTGGAAATTAAATTGAAGTGACAATTTAGTTTTTTAAAGAAAAGTGGCCAGTTTGTATGTGTGGGAACAGACGATTATATATTTTTAAATAGTAATTATAATTTACACTTGCTTTTCCTTTTTTCCCCTACCCCCCCGCCCCCCGATGGAGACTACAAAAACAACAGCATAGAAGGACATGTCCCATCGCTATTACCAAGCATCATGCCATAAACATAACCTATCACTAGCTGACCAATTGGAATTCACATAAATTACACATAAAAATGAATTGAAATCACCTCACCAATAACCTCACAATTATAACTTCATGGGGAATTACCTATTTTGGCAACCATGCCTTTGTCTCAAAGTAAACACGTTGACTCCGTTTCCTAAGTTAACTGGGAATTCCCATTTCCTACCCTAGTGTCCTCAATTCTAATTAGCTGTATAACAGGTAGAGCTCAATATACACTTGGGAATCCCCTGTCTCTCCTTTTTATCATAAAGTACTTTTCCCCATGAGAAATCTTTTCCTGCAATTAAATTGCGAAAATCCAATTAATATATTTTTAAATCACAAAAAGGAGGTATAGAACATTACATACCCCTGTAAAGCCATAAAAAAGATAAGGTAAAAGATAAGAAGTCAAAGACATTTTACTTTCATTTCCAGATCTGGCAGTCTTGTAACGAATGGCGCAAAACAGTGTCCAGGTGGAGACTAGTCTAGGACACCAGACTTGAAATAACTTAAGCTCCAATTCATAGAAAGCAGATGTTTCTCATATACTATACTTAGGCTTTAAAACTCATGACCCACGAGTGTCTTTATTTTTGTTAATAATCAATACTACTTATATCTCGCTATGTTTCATCTGTATTATAGATATTTATGTGCATCGCCCTCAAACCTAATTTTTCTTGTACACTTTTCTTGTTTGGGCATGGTTGCATTATACTCTTCGCTACCGCCCCATATCACGTGCACTTTCCTATTGATAAATTATGGTAGACGTTTCGTGTGGAGGTCCCGTTGATGCGGGTGAGGTGTTGCCGTTCATTCCGTCAAGTACTACTGCTCAACGTCATACAGCGCATGACGGAATCAATTGTAGTGCCTCATTTGCATCGGTGGGACTTCTGTATGGGTCGTCTACCTAAATTATAGTGCGTGGCGGGTGCGGGGGATGTAGTGCAATTTTTGCCATTATCGATGCATATAGTACTTATTATATATGATTGATCAAACTTTTCTTGTACATATTATTATTATTTAGTTAACAAGGGCTACCGACGCATATAAGCATATAAGTTGTCTGTCGGTAGTCCTAGCAGATGTTATATTATATATGTTTCAACCTGTATTTTTTTCTTGTCCATTTGCTGAAAAAAATGAACTTGAACTTGGTAGGTTTTAATGTGGTATCAAACTACAGAAAGTGGAAAAATATCAATCATTTTGGGTAAATTTTTATTGGGTCACCATGTATACTGTGGGCTTTAAACCCAGGACACAGATTGGTAGGTTTTAATGTGGTTGAGAAGACTGGTGGATATCGGTGTATACTTGAAGTTGCTCTGGAACAAAATGGACATCAAAGAGCAATAACCTTGAAACCCATATACAAGATGTGGTGACAATTTTGAAAGTTATATATGGTTAAGTTGGCCGCAGTCGAGTTGCTGTTCACCACGTAGTGACATGTTCCTTTACGTTATTAAGTTGGGATGTCAGATGGATCCTGGTGGATGTCTCAAGAATTACATTAATGTACCAAAAGAGGCGTTGTAACCTCCAAAACATGACATTTGAGACGATTTGATCATTCGCACGATGACAGTGACCAGCAAAACATGCTTGGCGTTTGGCGACAGAGGGTGATATATCTATGCCTTGGTCTTGTGCTCTTGCCAGGATATGTTGTGTACTCTCAAAACTTTGGAGTCTGGTGTAAGTGCCAGCAAGTCTATCTTGTAACTCTTTATGGTCCCGGTCTCAGTTCCATAAACCAGAATACTTTCTACACACTTTCAGCCTGGTTGAATTGGAGATGGCAAAGCATCGCAAACACGGATATTGCCACGAATTTGAACATTTGAGCTATTTTGGTCAGAAGTCCAGATATTGGGCGAAGTATATGTAAAAATACCTTGTCCATTTTGAAATGAAAGAAACAATCAACGACTATCTAGATGTAATATATATGTTCCTTAACATCACAAGCATGGGTATTGTCACCAATTAGAGCCTTCTATGTTGCTGAAAAGTCCAGATTATGGGGGAGTATATATTAAAATGGCGGCCATTTTGAAGTTCAACACGACCGCCTGAAAGGGCGAAGTATGTACAAAAAATGGCGACCGGTTTGCAATTCAAGATGGCTGCGTGAAGAAAACAATGTGCGACTTTCCGGATGTAAGAATTGTGTTTCTTGACATCACAAACATGGGTATTATTGCCACCAACTTGCGCCTTCTATGTTGCTCAGAAGTCCAGATATAGAGTAAAATATGTTGAAAATGGCGGCCATTTTGAAATCCAACATGGCCGCCAAACGGAAGGGATAAAAAATGGCAACAATTTCATTTTGATTCCGGGGACCATTTTAACATCCCAAATTCAAATTGTAGCAAAAAAAGCCAACAAATCTCAAACCATACCGCCCATACTAATAGGGCAACAAGATTTGACGACAGGCGTCATTTTGAGGGCGGATTAATCAAATTAATTTTAATAAACCGGTCAATGGGGCACCCCATCCCAGCAGCGACGTACGGCACTGCCCAGGGTGCACGTGTAAGATTTGTCTCGGTCCCAGACGGTCTAACTCACGGAGTCTGCTCGTTGGTCCCAAGGGTCATTAGTCCGAAGGGTCATTAGTCCGAATTGAGCATTTCGACTGAGAGTCAGTCGGTATTGAACATTTCGAAGGGTCATTAGTCGGAATTGAGCATTTCGAATGGTCATTAGTCCGAAATGAGCATTTCGAAGAGTCATTAGTCGGAATTGAGCATTTCGAAGGGTGCTTAGTCCGGAATTGAGCATTCAGAAGATCATTAGTCCGAATTGGCATTCAGAAGGGTCATGAGTCTGAATATAGCATTCACAAGGGTCATTTGTCGATTGAGGCATAATGTTCCTTGGTCCGAAGGGCCATTAGTCCGAATTGAACATATTAAGGTTCATTAGTCCGAATTGAGCATCAAAGGATCATAGTCGAATTGAGCATTCAGAAGGGTCATTAGTTGAAGTGAGGCATTCACAAGGTCAGTTGTCCGAATTGAGCATAATGTTTAGTTGGTACGAAGGGACAATTAGTTCCACTATAGCGTAGGGTCATAGTGAATATTGAGCATTCAGAAGGATAATTTAGCGAACTTGAGCATTCAGAAGGGTCATTAGTCTGAATTGAGCATTCACAAGGGTCATTGTCCGAATTGAGCATAATGTTCATTGGTCAGAAGGGCCATTAGTTCCAATATAGCGTAAGTGTAATTAGTCCGAATTGAGCATTCAGAAGGGTCATTAGTCTGAATTGAGCATTCAGAAGGTTCATTATTCCGAATTTACATAATAGTCCAGGCTACAGATTCATTGACAACTAATATCAACCTTGTTTTATTAGATATATAATGTTTTTCAGCGTTTCTAGACCAGCTTTTTATGCTGAGTCTAAATCCGATGGATGCCAGACGAGCAACCTTGAGCATTTTTGCAGAAACGCAAAAAATCAAAAACACAAAGCATTCATCTGTTGGTCACTCAACGTTGTGAATTGCAGCCTGTCTCGTTAAAACATTCATTGTGACCAATTAACATATTTTCTGGCAAACCACATAATCAATGAATTCAATATGGCCGTCGATACATAAACCCGGGGGGATCAGTCTTCATAGACAAGGGGGGAGGTATCATCCGTGCAGAATTCACGTAAAAAGGGTAGGTTTTTTCAGGATCAGGCACGTAGTTACGAACGTGAAAAGGGTCTAAAAATCACCCAAAAATCAAGAAAAAGGGTTATATTTTCTAAATGAGGACTTACGCATTTAGGGGCCATATTCATTTCAGCATAAAAAAAAAATTAAAAAGTGTTCCGGAAGTCTGTACTTGCCTTCAAACCTGTGCTTTCAAATCCCTAAATTTCCAAAATTTCCGCGCTACGCGCGATAAAGAAACCTACACGCGATTTTTAGTTAAGGCTTATTGGTTTGAGATTGAGAAATATCACTTACCCATGAAACGTACCACTGTTTTAACATTAAAACTCTTTTCTATAAATGGTCAGTCAATTCTAAGTTTATAATTTGGGTGCATAATTGCGCGGATTCGGCAATTTCAGGAAAATGCCGATTTATCGCTGCGCTGCAAATGCGGAATAAGTGCCGAAAATAACGTTCTCTAAATGCGAATTCTCCCGTATCCTATAGACCCATAGAAAATGTCTTGAAACTAAATACCCACCCCGTGCCGCGTACGAAGTCTCCATGAACACCTTTAATTTTATGTATAGTTCAAATAAAACCTTACATGCATGAACTATATTTTACTGTTTATACCGTCGATCATTGGCCTATATGCATTTTAAAGTTAACAACTTACAAATATCAAATTGTTTTTATTATTTTGCATGAGAAAAATTGTTTCGGAAAGCAATTACCATTGCTTGGTATGGGTTCCACGCTTTGCGCGAGAGAGAGAGAAGAGAGAGAGCGGCACCCCCCTCCCGCGCCACTTACTATAATTCTCTGTGACACTTTAAACCATCAAGTCTTTTTTAACTTTTTTAAGCCCATTTATCTACCTATATTTTGCTATAGTGAATCACTACAAATTTCAAATTATTTTCTAATCAAATTCGCATGAAAATGGTGCGTTTGGAAAGTGAAGATTGCAAGGACCCCCATGTAAAATCGCAATGGCCGCTCAACACCCATATCTCGACTTTTATCGACTAGTCATGCCGCCGTCCCTGATAATTGTTGGATAGCCCCTGGCTCGAATTCATTTCCCCTTTTAAATACCTTTCCTCGGATATATCCGGCTGAAAAATTAACTTTCCCCAGATATTTTCTGAATTACACCAGCTCAGACAATCCTCTCTGTTGTGCAAAATACACTGAGAATATGGTTTTGGGTTTTACGTATAAAGGGGAAATAATTGCATCAATTACTTGCTTAGGGTAGGGATAAAGACAAATAACTTGTTTAGGGTATGCAAAAATTGTTCTACTGATACTTGTTTAGGGGCGCAAATTCCGATACTAAAGACCATAGGAAGATCCCGCTGCTCTGGTTGTCTAACGTATGAAGAGGGGTTGTTTTGAACACGGCATTAATTGCATTAGGCGCCTCTAGAATGAAACTATAAACTATATTTGGGCTGTTTTGGAGGTTGATGGTGGGAACACTGGATATTTTCTTTTGCCATGTAGAAGAAATGGGAACCAAGTTGGCAATGGGGCAAGACGCACTTGAGTATACGTGGTGCTCTCTTAACATTTAATAACTTATTACGACGGCTCGTACTCCTTTTTTAAAACTTGGTGTTTTTTTACTGTTGAACGTTTTTTTGGTAGATTCCTTTATTTTTGTGACTCAAAATAGCTATCCAAAATTTGAGATTTTATATAAATTTATTAAGAGTTGGGAAAGAAAACCTTAGTGTTTTTTGACATTAATATTTCCTTCAGTTACTGAATATTCAGATTTATTACAGTTTTCGGCAAATTTTAGGCCCTTTTCAACAAAAAATATAACTGAAAAGGCATAATTGGTGAATTGTACTTGGTCATTTGTCCCTTTTTGTTGATAATACACGGTATTTTACATTTTTAAAAGAAAGAATGAGTTTTACTGCTTTGCCAATTTAGAAAAAGACGTAATTGTACCAACAGGACAGGTGGAAATTCCTAAGGAAACCGCATGTTATTTTCTATTATTAGCTTAAAAATAAAGATGCATCACTCAGAATCATTTAAACTGGCGAAAGGCGCATAAAAGACCACGGAAAACCCCCAAACCAGGCTGAAAATAACTACAAAGAAAATTTGGCAAGCAAAGTGCTGAATTCCGGTTTTTCTCTTGAAAAAGTGGCATCTTGCAACTATGAACATTATGTCTGAACCGGATAAATTTACAAACCGCAGCCACGCATGATTTCACAATACCAATATGAAGGCCCTTTTTTGGCATTAAAATTCGAATTCAATTTATATGAAATACCTGTAAAATCTCGGATGGTTAACGCAACCCATTCTAGCCAGAGGACATCGTTTTGTTAGAGAACTATTTGTAATATACTTATTTGTAAACAAAGATACACGTCACACCACATGACTGACTACAATTTTGTGCATGGGAATGTGTGACCTATATGAACTGTGTCACTGTTACGAGGTTATTTACGATGATATTAAATGAAAATCTCAATAAAAAATCAGTACTTCAGTAATTGAATTCTATTTATATCTGAAATTTAATCATCAAAACTAAAAAGAATGATAGCACCAACTGAGATTTACTATATATAACAACATTAATAATAAGTCGAAAATGGTAGGGTCGAACGGACTCGAACAGTGAACACCCAAAATAAAAATCAATAATTTCCTTATCTTGACCAGTTGGCCATCAAAGGTAGCTTAGAATATTCGGGCGAATTGTATTCCCTTCCCAAACATTCCCGAGAAGTTTCAACGAAATTTAGATGTTGTATATGAATCGATAGTTTTCATATGGGCTGACAATCAATGATTTACATTGCAGATTTGTGTGCTTGTACCGCCGCGTAAACTTTTGTCCAGGAGCACTAGTTATTGGGTAGACGTTTCATATAGAGGCCCAGGGATGCAATGAGGTATTGCCATTCATCCGTCAGCGCTACGCACAACGTCATACAGGCATGACAGAATCAATGTAATACCTCATTTGCATCACGGGACTTCTATATGAAACGTCTACCGTTATTGATCGTTTCCTTGATAAATTTTAACGAGTTTGTGTATGGTATGAAAGAAATGAAGCAGCTTCTCATACATTAGACGCAGAATTTTCCCTGTGAATGTAATTTTTCGTTCAAATTGGAAAAATCACCGGATATTTTATAATTGTTGTCTTCAATTTTCCGTCCTAGTAGTACTTTTAGATATATTTTTTTACGAAATACATCAAAGACAACATATCATGTTATGAATAGTCATTGTAAAATCGAAAATGACAACCTTGGTGTTTCTGAAAATAAATTATTAATATACTCCAGATCAGTTTCAATGGTCCGGGTGACGTTAGCCACAAATTAAAGAGAATGTCACCAGAACTGATACTAGCATATTGGAATATGCCGAAAGTGGGTGGGCCACAGGCGGACTCGAACTGACAACAACCGACAAACCAAAAGTAAAACCAAGGACGCCTATTGCGTAGACCCTGAGCCACGGAGGAAGCTTGTAACATGGGAGCGCATGTTGTATATGTTAGTGAGGGTTCCATTAGTGCTGGATGACAAAAAGAATTCCATTAAACATCATTTTCTTTGTATGAAGCAATTATTTTCAATGTTAGCAGTACAATGCACATCATGAGGATAAAAAGAAACATGTACTAAATTTGGGCCAATATTAATTTGTAAGAAAGGCTGTAGGTGGTGAGACGGGTTTTTTAAGTTTCACATTGTGCCACTATAATACGCTCACATGGACCGTTTGAAAGCTTTCTAACTCGTCGTTTCCGTGTCTAATTCATATCTTGGCTCAGGAAAATGCCACAAATATAATTTTGAGGGTTGAAAACATGCTGAGCTATTGTATTTATGAGTAGTTAGGGTCGTAACGATACTCCACTAGTGGTTTTATCGTCAAACACGCGAAACAAAGGAAGTGATTTCTGATAATATAATGAACGGTGTGTGTCGCTTTAGTCAAATAATTGTAGATTTGACCCCACACAAATTGAAACAGAAAACAATTTTGGTGTTTAATATACTGTGACAGTCCAAAAGAAATATATTAAAAGTCTACCAAAATCAACCTAGTGGAACAGGTAGACATAAGGGGGCAACATTTGTACAGGGGTAAAAAAATTAGAATTGTTCAGAATTGATTTAAATGATGTACCAATTTATTGGGCTACTCCTAAGGTTTAAAAAAGGTATAGTTTGCCTTATCTACGCGTTATAAGTTTTAGTACAATCGGCTCATAACAGTCAAGGTCATCCTGGGGTAAAATTATAGCAGGGCCGATTTGATCGGGAAGGTGTAAACTGTTAAATTTGTCCCCACTATACAAGTAAAGTAAATTAGATTCTTTGTTTGAACTTTCTTATATAGAATTAAAGAGCTATGACTAGTGACATCACATAGACCCTGTTAGCCCCAAGTCACATTTTGTGTTCCAATATGCAACGAATATTATAGATGAGTGCAAACAATATTTTCGGCTCCTGTAACATTAGACGAACAATTTGGACACACATTTTTAAACGAAACGGAATATCTGAAAAAAATTTCCACCAATTTACCTTGAACCTATTTTGACTCATACTATTGAACCTCAACCTGCAGATATGGCAACTATACAGGGTGTCCCAATAAAAGTGGTGCAAGCAGATAACTCTGATTTTCCAAAACTGCTAAAGTTGTGAATTTCATTTCATGGAGGTTATTACTTATACTCTTTTGTATAATTTGTGCAAATCCCACGACAATCCGCCCACGCAAACCCAGGATTCAACGAAAATAAAGGCTACCTGTTTTTCATCAATTCCAATGGATTTACACAGTTAGTGATTTATCGGTATATCAGATAGATTCGTGGCTCGTACGTCGTGGGCATTGACTAAATATAGCCTCAGAATTGCAGGGCTAGGTGAAGCTATAAATTACAAAGTGCTGTATCCGAACAAATATCTTACATAATATCTAATAATAATAACTTTAAGCTGACAATACTTATTCTGAAGGGGTTTCTCAGGGGTAAAGCATGGGTTAATTGAACAGATTTTAAACAAGCAATGGATGTTTATGAATATTTTAGATCAAGTCAATTGTTAAAGTAGCGATATTAATCAATAAATGACAGGTTGGTACTCTTAGCGTGAGTTCATTGAAAATGAATGGCAAATTCTCCAATTGTGTTATAATATAAAACCTTCACAGATGAGAAAAATCAAAAAAATCGTATATGTTGTGTCAATAACATTGGGTATAGTGAAAAGTTGCCAGGCAAACAAGATTACTGCCGAGCAAAGGACTTGCATGTCACTAACTATTTTAATTTCTTTTCTTGTAAAAAGAAATTTGACTATGATATTCAAACATGGGCCTACTAGTTTACATGTTATTATGTTTAGCAGAAATGTATGTTATAACGAAAACTGCACAGGTAGAGATACAAAAAAGACATAAGGCAAAGTTTTGATTTGTGCGAGCCACAAATGTTAAGAATACATATGTAGGGCTTAATCATTGCGTGTTTATTATTTCTAAGCATATTGGCCATTTAATCAGTTATGAAATAATAATCGTGGCAGTTTGTTGGTCATCAGGTTAATACTTACAGTGGTATGCCATGAATACAGCAGTACATCAATGTGTTGGAAATCACTCACCCGACAGCAGAACGGACAATGATGTTAACTGTGTAAATCCCATTGGACTGGGTGGAAAAACAGATGCCTTACAAATCCGTTATATTCTGTAGCGTGCGTGGACGGATTTTCATGGGATTTGCACGATTTATACAACAAGAGGGTATTAATATCCTCATCAAATGAAATTAACAGCTAGTAGTTTTGAGAAATCGGGGTTTATCTGCTGCACCCACTTTTTGGGACAACCCTGGACTTTTTAAATCCGGGAAATTGTAACGAACACGTTGGCATATTTCGACGTGTTTGATAATTTCATATTGACCCGGTATAAACCTTACCCCCTAAAACATCAATATGTTCCACCCATTTGATTTTAGTAGACTTGTTTGTATTGTTTTAAAGGTATTCTCAATACAAGTCTGTGGAATTGATTCTGTTGCAATAGTGTGGGGGTAAGGCAGCATTCATTCTATTTTGGACTGGCCTACTTGTATCATGGATGTTCTAATGCTTTTTGCTGTTTTTTTCTTATTTTTTGGTGTTATTTTTAACACTTGGTGGACCCACTACCGTGTATCTTAATAAGATTTGGAAATGTTTGGAACTATAGATGCATTTACTTCCAGTTCCATAACGCAATGGCCAAGGTGACCGTAAGTAAGGAAAATGATTTTACTCTCGTGTAATTTAATGTGCTGAAAGTGTGCGGCTACCGCCGGAGCGACCTGACAACAATAGGACATCCAAAGTTAAAACAAAAAAACGTGCATACGCTTAGGAGTGTTATATTTATGCCAGGGGGGGGGGGGTGATGGAGGATTTCCGTCTTTTTAAACGCGATTTTTTAAGTCCCCCCCATCTCAAGTTTCTGAAATTTCATGTCCCCCCCTCTAGTAGGACAAAAATTCAAGTCACACCCACTTGAATATTTTCCATTATACAATTATAAATTGGTCAATATCCCAGATCATTTTTAAGGGCAGCAAGAAGTGAGTGCTTCCCTTAGCTCGCCTTAAAGGTGCGGGTTACGATCGTCTTTGGGAACCCCCCCCCCCCGATTTACCCGGAAGTAGTATCGAGTTTTGGATATCAGATGAAAGGCCGTATTTTTCTCATTGTTGTCCTGAAATTTAAGCCCTCAAATCCATTCCTTCCCAAGATATAAACAAAAGTTTGTTTCCCAAGTTACTTGATGGAGTGTATGTACAAGTGCCAGGCTCTCATATCCAGTTGTTAGAGAACCAATTACACATAAAATCGAACAAGCACTTAAGTGCATGAAGGATATGATTTTTAAATCCTCTGTGGAAATAATTTCTAAGGTACATTGCAGAAGTAAATGTTCTAATTTGCTCCCTGAACAGTCATTCTTTGATGACTCCTTTTTACTATCTGTACTGTCAAGAAATGGTAGACATAAGATATGAGGGA